>JAVJIF010015259.1:0-154139 GCA_038442645.1 Agave tequilana | reverse complement strand
GGGCTCAAGCGGGTCGTGATCCTCAGGGAAGGATGCGATGAAAGCTTTTGACTCGATTCCTCTGTATGCTTCAAGTAAGAAAAGAGAGATCTTAGATCTGAGATAAAAAGATGATATTAAAGACGTGGTTTTGCTGATCTTCTACCACAACCCTATTGCAAGTTAAGGAGCTAGATCTTCATCTTAAGATGTAGGTGTCACCTTAGGTCATTACAAATAATCAAGCATGAAAAATCAATACTAGACTCTAGTAAGTTACATTATTTAAAAGCCAAACTATGGTTCATCCTAACATCTAGGTACAGCCTAATAAAAGACAAATCTCAAATTTATGCTGTCCTAGTTCTTAAGTTTGAAGTCATGAGAAGTCTTTTAATATGCAACCTATATTAGGAATTCTAGGTTTGTGTTTAATCTTCTAGAAAAGTTATTTTTAAACTAGGGTTCTATAGATGTTCATTAATCAGATCTAGGCTAAACTGCTCTAGGGTTGCTTCAAGAATCTCAGCAAACCACTAGAGAGAAATAGTTCTTCATTATTTTTTTCTTTCAAATTATTTATATTTTTTTTATTTAATGAGAAAGAGTGCAAGGAAAATAAAGAAAAGAAAAACCAGAAGAGATCACAGATTAAAAAAACAATCAGAGAGATCGCAAAATAAAATAAAATTGCAGAAATTAAATGAGAACAAAAGAGGACCTTTACTTCAGATGAATCTCCAGTTACAAAATCTTCTCCTTCTCACACAACGTACATGAATGAAAATACAATTGTGCAGAAATTTAGAAAAAATAGCTAAAAGAAAACCCTAATAAGTCTCTGGATGCCCTTGTCTGCTGCGCCTGCATGGATATTTATAGTGCATAAGAAGATAGAGTCCCGGATGAAGTTGTAGACGAAATCTGGTAGTCAGACTTATCCAGATGCCGCAGAATCTTGGGTTTTGCCGCGGATTTGCGGTATTTTGTGGTGAATCTGGCCACGCGCTTTGGCGCGTGGCCATCACCTGGTCGTCCATGTGGGCGCTTGCTTCTGGAAGTATGATCCTGGCTCTTCATATTGGGATTTCGAGATAACTTGATAAATCAAGTTACCTAGATTTTGAATTCTCCCAATCTCTTAAACGAATTTCCTTATCTCTGCACTCTTTTCATTCTCATCTGCAAGAGTTTAGGGGGGTAGAAGTCTATCCTTCCCTCATCTTTGATATTTGCAACTTTAGCCGTTGATTTGCATTTTGACTTCTTGTAATTGCGCTTTTTCACCTGGGCTTCAAAACATGGGCTTGGATCTGGGCTTTGGGCTCTTTAAGCTTATTTTTTATTAAAATAATACTTCGAGGCCTGCACACATTAAATAACGAAATATTAATAAATGTGCATTATAATATGAATAAATGTGCAAATGTGATGGTATATATGATGATAATTATGCATTTTCACTACCTATCACACCCCCACACTTATCTTTTGATCGTCCCTCGAGTAAAAAATCAAAAGAAAGAGAAAAATCTAACCTAGCTAACTCACTTCGTAGGAATCACGGTTGCACTTAGCATGTGCAACAAGCGTTAAACCTCTAGGTTACCCTAGAGGACGAGTGTTTCTCGTGAGGGTGTTCAGCGGATTACACCCACAAAATCTAAAAAGGAAAATATTGACTTATATTCGACGAGAATAAGTATTCTATAAGTTTAGGATCCTCATTTTATTCATTCTTCAAACCTGGTCTTTATAAAGGCAATTGTTATTCATTTTAGGTAAGGATTAAAATTGAATTTATAATATAGTCTTTTCGTTACAAAAGTCATATGCACCTTGTGAATCTAGAATTCCTAACTTGGACTCTCATGCCTCTTTAGTATTTTTATAAGATCATCTAAATTCTTTCGTTGTGATATCAAGGCTTCTTGAGGCCTCATACCTAACTAATTGACTATTAGATGTGTTAATATAATTTTTTTTTTTTGGTATGTATAACTCATCTAATTTTCTTTCGATATAAGTATCAAGGCTTCTTGAGGCCCTCATACCTAACTAATTGACTAATAGATGTGTTAATACATGTATAATATTCTCAGTTTCTTAGGCTTTCTAATCCACCCATGTAGCGAACTAAAGTCGGTGGCTCCCAAACGGTCGGCTTAGGGCACCAGGTGAGAAAACACCCCGCGGACTCAAATTCGAATGAACTAGGCCACCAAAACTAAGGACTTATTTTTATTAGAACTCACCTTTAGGCATGAATACTTATGCTTCTTGAGGCACAGTATCCAGCTCAATTGGTGATATTATATATATTTTTTTTTTTTTAAGAGGCACAAGGTCTTTGTCTTAGAATCCTAGATATGTACTAGGAATGCACATTCATAAGGTAAAAATTAAGACTAACTAATTATTCAATTTCTCCTCCTATACCTAAAATTTAAACAATTTATTATTTTGACCAAGTTTTTAGAAATCCTAATCATGATTTCCTAATCCTTAAAACTAACTTAGATTCTTTCAAAAAATACGTCAAAGTATTATCCTTTTTATAACATTTTTTTATATATATATGTATAATTTTTTTTATATATGTATAATTTTTTTATATATTTTTAATTAATTTTTATTTTTTTTTTATATTACATACCCTTCCCCCACACTTGTTTCATGCATTGTCCCTAATGTATGAATGAAATGTATGGATGCATGAACTGGCAGAAAGATAATCACCGATACAGTGGGTCAAAAAGACCCATCGCCGCATTAGCTTCCGGCACAGACTCCAAAAAGATTTAAGACGTTGACCATTTACCTTGAATGCATTGCCATTTTTGGGATCGTAGATCTCTATGGCTCCGTGTGAAACACCGTCTTAACAATGAATGGTCCTGTCCATCTTGACTTTAACTTGCCGGGAAAGAGGTGAAGTCTAGAGTTGTAGAGTAAAACTTTTTGTCCTTAGACAAAAGTTTTTCTCGTGATGAATTTATCGTGAAAAACCTAACTCTATCCTTCGCAATCTTTGCATTCTCGTATGCATCATTCCTCAACTCCTCTAGTTCAGAAATTTGTAATTTCCGAAACTCACCGGCCTTATCTAAATCGAAATTTAGCTGCTTAATTACCCAAAGGCCGGGGTTCTGTGCTCTCGACAGGAAGGTGCAAGCCTTTCAAAGACCAGTCTGTAGGGAGACATTCCTAGAATCGTCTTAAAGGCAGTCCTATATGCCCATAGGGCATCCACCAGTTTGGTGGACCAGTCTTCCTATTCTGATTCACAGTTTCTCCAAAATGAGCTTGACTTGCCTATTAGAAACTTCTACCTGACCGCTAGTTGAGGATGGTAGGGCGTAGACAACTTGTGAGTAATGGCATATTTCGCATAAGAGCTTCAAAAGTTCTATTGCAAAAATGTGTGCCATTGTCGCTAATGATGGCTGGGATTCCAAAGCGTGAGATGATATTATCTTTCAAGAATTTGACAACAACTTGTTGTCATTTGTCTTGCAAGGGACAGCTTTTACCCACTTGACACGTAGTCTACGGCCAACAAGATGTACTGGTGCCCAAACGAATAGGGAAGGGTCCCATAAAATCAATGCCCCATACGTCAAAAAGTTCTACTTCTAGAATGGGATTTAGGGGCATCATATTTCGTTTGGAAAATTCTGTCATTTGACATCTTGTGCAAGTTTTGCAATACTCAAATGCGTCTCTAAACACAGTTGGCCAATAAAAGCCACTTTGCAGAATTTTCTCGGCAGTTTGCGGGGACCAAAATGTCCACCGCAAGCGAACTCATGACAAAAAGCTAGCACACTTCTAGTTTCCTCGTCGGGGACACATTCTCCTAATGATTTGGTCCCTACAATATTTGAAAAGATAGGATCTTCCCACATGTAATACCGAACTTGAGACAAGAATCGTATCTATTCTGTTTTAGAACCAACTAGATGGTGTTGGTTGGACTAAGTAATTTACTATGTCAGCAAACCATGGCTCCTTAAGATTGCTAGAAGTTGTCATCGGGAAATTGTCATTGATGGGCAGCTCGTCAAAAGGTGCGTTTGGCACACGAGAGAGATGGTCAGCTACGACATTTTCGACACCTTTTTTATCTCGAATTTTGAGATCGAATTCTTGAGGGAAGGATCCAACGAATGAGTCGGGCCTTCGCATCTTTTTAAGCCAAGTATCGAAGAGCAAAATGGTCAGTGAAAAATCGTGGTCTTGGTCCCAAGTAGGTATGGGCGAATTTCTCCAAAGCGAACACTACTGCCAAGAATTCCTTCTCGGTTGTAGTATAGTCATTTGGGCGTCATTGAGCGTCCTACTCGAATAATAGATCACGTGCTGCTTTGTCCTTACGCTGTTCTAAGACAGCACCTATCGCAAAATCTGAGGCATCGCACATGATCTCAAAAGGCTTGACCAGTCCGGAGGTGAGATGATAGGAGCAGAGATAAGTTCATTTCAATTTCTCCCATGCACTATGGCCTATCATCAAAGATGAAGGACACGTCTTAGCTAGAAGGTTTGTAAGGGGTCTAGCAATTTTGCTAAAGTCCTTAATGAACCTACGATTAAAATCTGGGTGTCCTAAGAAAGACCGAATGTCCTTCACGCACGCGGAAGTGGAAGTCTCGCTATGATCTCCACCTTGGCCTTGTCTACCTTAATCCCTTCCCTAGATATCTCGTGACCTAGGACAATCCCATTGCACCATGAAGTGACACTTTCCCAATTTAGGGTCAAGTTCTTTTGGTGCACCTACTCAGCACTAGCTCCCAAGTGATGGAGACACGGTCAAATGAATTTCCATAGATGGAGAAGTCGTCCATGAAAAATTTCTAGGAAACGCTCGACCATATCAGAAAACAAGCTTTAACATACAACGTTGGAATGTGGCGGGGGCATTGCATAGGCCGAAAGGCATTCGACGGTAGGCAAAGTCCCAAATGGACACGTGAACGTTGTCTTCTCTTGATCCTCCGGCGCTATAGGAATTTGGTTATACCCTGAATAACCGTCCAAAAAAAGCAGTAATACTCATGACCTGCTAATCTTTCCAACATTTGGTCAATGAAGGGAGGGGAAAATGATCTTTCCTAGTGGCTGCGTTCAACTTGCGGTAGTCTATGCATACTCTCACTTGGTAGGCAATCGTGTTTGCACTAACTCATGCTTGTCGTTCTCTACCACAGTAAAGCTAGACTTCTTAGGGACCACATGCATTGGCTAACCCATTCGCTATCGGAAATGGGATAAATGATCCCATTATCTAACAGTTTCACTATTTCGGCGTGTACAGCCTCCTGCATGAGTGGGTTAGCCTACACTGTGGATCCCTCTTGGTCTAACCCCTTCCTCTAGATGGATATGATGCTGGACTATCGTAGGGCTCAGTCCTTGATATCTGCCATAGTCCAACCAATGGCTTCCCTATGTCTCCTAAGGGTTGCCAGCAGGTCCTCCTCTTGCCTATTGGTCAAATTAGATGCAACTATGACCGATAACGTCTTTGTTCACCTAGGTAGGCGTACTTAAATGTTGGGCAAGGCTTTTAACTCCAAAGAAGGAGTTGGCTCGATGGGTGGAGGAGTTAAGCTAGAATCTCCCATCTCTATAGAACTCAGATTTGATCCCATTCGATCTCATCAAGACTGATATCACTTGTTTCTAACTCTTCCTCTTCTCTGACTCAAATATGATCTCATCATTATGCTCACTCGTCATGTTCTCAATGGAGTTACCTCAAAGGGTTGGTCGGTCGGTCACATCGTAGGGATGCTTACCTAGGTTGAAAACATTGACTTCTTGGTCATATCCCCAAAAGTCAGTCTCATGGAACCGTTTCTACAATTTATAATTGCATTAGCGGTTGCTAGGAACGGTCTTCCTAAGATAACGGGAGTTTGGGACCTAGATTAGACACAGGTTTGTCTCTAAGACAAGAAATCTACTGGGTAATGAATTCTCCTACCCGTATGAGAACGTCATTGATTTCTCCCTTAGGAACTTTGATAGAGCGGTCAGCCAACTGAATAGTAACTGGGTAGGGTTGAGTTCACCTAATCCAAGTTGTTGATACACGGAAAAAGGGAGCAAATTGATGCTGGCTCCTAAATCGAGGAGTGCTCGATTGATTTCGGCTCGACCTATGGTGCAAGAATGTGGGGCAACCTGGGTCCTTATACTTGATAGGGATCTGGTTGGACAGTAGCTCACTAATGTAGTGGCTAGAAAAACCTTCTTAGGCACATTAGTCTTCTTTCTTTCTTGGTGCACATGTCCTTAAGGAATTTGGCATAACTAGGGACCTGTGGATTGCATCAAGAAGTGGAATGTTGAGCCTAACTTGATGAACACCTCTAATAATTTCTCCATATGTGCATTGTTGTTGCTTCTAAGCCTATTTGGAAATGGAGCTATAGGCTGGTGCATCTGACTGCTGACTTTTCAGCTTCAGTTTCATTGGGGCTGGATGGAGCAGGAGTGGAGCTAGATGGAATGGAAGTGGAGCTAGGTGGAATGGATGGCTGAGATGGATCCGATGGCATGGATACTTGATTATAACTTGTTTCCCCGATCTGAGTGTATGAACAATATGACACTGATTTGGGTCTTGAACCTCATTGGCTGGCCTAGGATTCCTAGGGTTTGGCAATGGTTGACTCGGTAGGGTACCCCTCTGTCTCTCTTGTTGGTTCAATTGGATCTCTATCCTAGTTAAAACTTGAGCCAGCGTGTCGTGGCTTTTAACTAGAGTGTCCATCTTTCTTTCCAAATTTGAAAGTCTTGTCTCCATTGTGAATTTTGGAAAGATGGTGGAGGATTTTGACTAGGGAAATTTTGTTGATAGGGCGGATTTTGGAAATTGTTGGAGAATTAGGCCTAGTTTGATCATTGTTGCTTGGGCCCCATGAAAAATTGGGATGATTTCTCCAACCGGGATTGTAGGTGGGTGAATAAGGATTATTGGCAGGCCTTGTGAAGGCCGCACTCATATGTTCGGGCAAGCTTTGATGCGCGATGAAGACAGGACATTCCTCGAACACATGGTTCATATCTTGACAATAAGTACAGCCCGCCGAAGATGTTGGGCTGACTTGGTTCACAGAGACTGGTTCTTTAGTTTCAAGAGCCTCAAGTCTTCGCATAACAGCAGCTAACTTAGCATCGGTTGCTATGTTGGCCTCAATGGAATGGATACCTCCTTTTGAAGAAGTAGGGTCATTAGTCCTAGATTTTTCAGTAGTAGGTTACATTGGATGGTATTTTCAGCTAATTCCTCATACAATTGCCATCCATCAGTTCGTCCTTTTTCAGAAATCCTCCTTGGCACATGGATTCTAACAGTGTTTTAGTAGAATAATCTAATCCATCATAGAGAACTTGGCAAAGTCGCCATTTCTCTATCCCATGGTGAGGACATTGGGCGAGGAGATCCTTAAAACGCTCGAAGTATTCCAAAAAGTTTCATTGGCTGTTTGCTTAAACTGGAGGATATTCTTCCTAATCAGTGCAGTCTTGTGAACGGGATAAAATTTCTTTAAGAAGGCCTTAATGAAATTATCCCAAGAAGATATTGAACCGGCCTCTAGACTGTAGAGCCATTTCTTTGCTAAATCCTTCAAAGCAAAGGGGATAAACCTAAGTTTGATAGCATCGTCTCCTAACTTAGGTATATTCATCATGAGACATACTCTTCAAATTCCCTTATGAAGAAGTATGCATCCTCAGATTCAAGTCCATGAAATTGGGAAGAGTGTTGATGTATTGTGGCTTGAGTTCAAATGGGTCAACACTTTCAATAGTGAGCTGGATGCAAGAAGGAAGAGAGGTTCTAATAGGATAGAACCTATCTTGGAGTGACTGTGGTTGTGCCATGTGTGAGTCGGGCTTGAGCTCGGGTGGTGAACTAGTTCTAGTTAGCCTGGATGTAAGTGGGTCTCTCGACCAAGCGGGCATGCACAATCAGCAAACAAGTTCACCCAATCAATCAATAAAAAAGAAAAACAATCAAAAATCCTAATCTAGGGTAAGCCTTGACCTAGACGACTCCTAACTTTAGACTGTCCTTAGGAGGTCTACTGTCGACGTTAACCACAAGCTAATCGGCCAGGTAGGTGGCAAGACGGTGGGAGGTTTTCCATCAGAGACGTTCCTAATTAAATAACCACCGTTCTTCGGGCTTTCGGCCCTCAATCCCCTGCCTAGACACCGATTTGACAAGAGTTAATTTTCGAACAATTTCCTCCTTCGGTCAATCTCCTATTGAGTCCGAGTTAACCTAGGGCCAACGTCTAGTCAAATTTTACTTAAGGTTAGGGTTGTGAGTGTGACGGATATGATTTGTGGGCAAGGAAGGGTGATGAAATCCCCACCTATCTTGCTTATGGGTTATGCCTTAAGATGAATTAGTGTACGTGTAAAGCTGTAGAAAAGTAATCACTCAAGAAAGCAGTAACAACCAAGAGTGTTTCCTAATCTATATGCTATGTAAACGTACCTTGTCGCCAGCACTCTTCAACAGAATTAAAAAGAATTAAAATAGACACGTGCCCTAAATGCAAGAGTCTAAATTTTTTTTATTTTCAACAAATGGATTAATGTTATTAATTAGCAGTTGCAGAGTGATAACAGAGAAATTTAATCACAGCAGTAAGCAAATTTTGCAATGCAGAGCAACCTGCAGAAAAGCAGGTTAGTAGTTCATACTACTGCCGCAGATCTGCGGCTTTGCCGCGTTTCTGCGGCAAATTAGTAGGTCCAGGTGCTCTGCCTTCGAGGGCAGAGGCACTGGATTGCTGTATGTCCTTGCTGCTGCTTGTTGGTTCCTGTTCTCTGTACCTGCAACAGAAAGAATAAAGAATGATTAGAACGAGGAAATCGTGCCGTTCCTTCCCGGCAACGGCGCCAAAATTTGATTGAGATTTTTAAAAGAATAAAAAGAAGTTCAGATTTCTTAGTCTCAATGCGAATCCGCTGTAGCAAGGGCTCAAGCGGGTCGTGATCCTCAGGGAAGGATGCGATGAAAGCTTTTCGACTCGATTCCTCTGTATGCTTCAAGTAAGAAAAGAGAGATTAGATCTGAGATAAAAAGATGATATTAAAGACGTGGTTTTGCTGATCTTCTACCACAACCCTATTGCAAGTTAAGGAGCTAGATCTTCATCTTAAGATGTAGGTGATTCACCTTAGGTCATTACAAATAATTCAAGCAAGAAAAATCAATACTAGACTCTAGCTAAGTTACATTATTTAAAAGCCAAACTATGGTTCATCCTAACATCTAGGTACAGCCTAATAAAAGACAAATCTCAAATTTATGTTGTCCTAGTTCTTAAGTTTGAAGTCATGAGAAGTCTTTTTAATATGCAACCTATATTAGGAATTCTAGGTATTTGTTTAATCTTCTAGAAAAGTTGTTTTTAAACCTAGGGTTTCTATAGATGTTCATTAATCAGATCTAGGCTTAACTGCTCTAGGGTTGCTTCAAGAATCTCAGCAAACCACTAGAGAGAATTAGTTCTTCATTATTTTTTTTTCTTTTCAAATTATTTATATTTTTTTATTTAATGAGAAAGAGTGCAAGGAAATAAAGAAAAAGAAAACCAGAAGAGATCACAGATTAAAACAACAATCAGAGAGATTGCAAAAAAAATAAAATAAAATTGCAAAATTAAATGAGAACAAAAGAGTGACCTTTACTTCAGATGAATCTCCAGTTACAAAATCTTCTCCTTCTCCACAACGTACATGAATGGAAAATACAATTGTGCAAAAATTTAGAAAAAATAGCTAAAAGAAAACCTAATACGTCTCTGGATGCCCTTTCTGCTGCGCCTGCACGGATATTTATAGTGCATAAGAATATAGAGTCCCGATGAAGTTGTAGACGAAATCTGGTAGTCAGACTTATCCAGAATACTGCGGAATCTTGGGTTTTGCCGCGGATTTGCGGCATTTTGTGGAATCTGGCCACGCGCTTTGGCGCGTGGCCTCACCTGGTCCGTCCATGTGGGCGCTTGCTTCTGGAAGTATGATCCTGGCTCTTCATATTGGGATTCGAGATAACTTGATAATCAAGTTACCTAGATTTTGAATTCTCCCAATCTCTTTTAAACGAATTTCCTTATCTCTGCACTCTTTTCATTCTCATCTGCAAGAGTTTAGGGTGGGTAGAAGTCTATCCTTCCCTCATCTTTGATATTTGCAACTTTAGCCTTGTATTTGCATTTTGACTTCTTGTAATTGCGCTTTTCACCTGGGCTTCAAACATGGGCTTGGATCTGGGCTTTTGGGCTCTTTAAGCTTTTTTTTATTTAAAATAATACTTCGAGGCCTGCACACATTAAATAACGAAATATTAATAAATGTGCATTATAATATGAATAAATGTGCAAATGTGATGGTATATATGATGATAATTATGCATTTTTCACTACCTATCAATAACCCACTAAAAAGATGTGTCCATAAAGGATTTTTATTAAGTATTTGACCCCATCTAATTTCCAAATTCCATAACAAATTTCGGAGTCAAATTTGTCAACCACCTCGTCCCAGAATGGAGTGTGAAAAGATAGAATGATTGACTTGGACTCAGGAAGGACAGGAACTAATACCGACTCAGGAAGGTGACTTAAGTCAAGTAAAGGTTCAAGAGTCGAAATAGGTTCAGAAATTGGGTCCAAGTCAAGAAGTTGAAACTCAAGTCCACAATTATTTTCCAACAATGGAATGTGACTTAATTTTGGTAATTCAAGTTCAAGAATGATAGGTGGAATCAAAACTGACTCTAAAATATTACTCAAGTTTGGTAACAAAAACAGGAGTCAATAATGATTCAAAAAGTTGAAATGGATCACGGATTTTGGAATCTAGGTCACATATCTCATTGAGTTCAATATCAAAAAAAATAAGAACTTGCCAATTTATCAATGGGATTTTCAAGATTATAAAATTGGTCAAGTTCAATATGATCATCAAAGATGGGTGATTCAATTTCATGATGAATTGGCACAGGATCCAATGTTAACTCGGGAAAAAAGATTGAAATCAGGTGTAGATACCTGAGTCATTATTGAATCAGGAAGTAAAATTGAATCACTAAGTTCTAGTTCATGATCATATTCATTTTCAAGTTCTATTTCAGGCAAGGGATAACTTGTCAAACTATCAATTTCATTTGGAGTTTGGGCAAGTTCAAATGGTTGTTCTGAAATGGAATCTTGATTTCCAAAAACTACATGACTCTTCGGCTCTAACAGGATGGTTAGTGACATCATAACTGGTCAAACGGTGAGAACGTAGAGATTCGACCATCATATCTATGTCACGATTTCTAGCATTTTGAGCATGAGTCATGGCTTCAAGCATCTTTTCATAATTGATGGATTCATTATTTTGATGAAAAGATGAAGTGTTGTCTTGGAAGTGGTAGTGAAATTTTGAGTCCATCAGATTTTGTGATTGTTGTTTGGACTCACGCATACTCCTTTCCAAAATTGATGGTTTTCTATTTGGACTGGTGGAACTGAGTGTGACTCTTGGGGATATTGTGGACTAGGTGGATAAGGGGGACAAGTTGGTGAAAATTATACTCGGGGTAGGTGAATCCCCACTGACTCTGTGAAGATTTGAAATCATTATGGAAATTATAGTCATACGATGGGGGACATGGGTTATATTGATTCGGATAAGACCAATCCGGCACACTAGGTTGGTTAAAATCATGATATGTCGGGTTGGTAATATCCGAAAAAGAGTTTGATGTGTAATATGGATTATTATTGAAATTGAAAAAATTGTTATTATAGGCCATATCACACAATGGAATACAAACAAAAAGAAAGAAAAACAAACAAATAAACAAAGAAAAAGAAAAAAATTCTAATCTAAGTTAGGGTAGACCTATGACCTAGACGACTCCTAACTGGTTAGACTGTCCACGGGAGGTCCAATGCAGACTTTGACCACAAGCTAATCAGCCAGGTCAGGGCAAGGTTGGGGAGGTTTTCCGTCAAAGACGTTCTTTAATTAAATAACCACCAACCTTCGGGCTTTCGGCCCTTAATCCCTTTCCTAGACACTGATTTTGCAAGAGTCAAATTCTAACACTTTTCCCCTTAGGATGATCTCCTAATTGAGTCCGAGATGTCCCTAGGGCCAACGTCTACTCATTTTTAGTTAGGCTTGGGTTAGTGAGTGCTTGGAATCTGATTTTTGGGCTAAGGAAGTGTGATTAAATCCCCACCTTATCTTGTTATGGGTTAGTGCCCTTAAGATAAGTTTGTGCAAGTGTACAAAATATGTAAATAAGATTCACTCAAAGCGATGTAAATCAACCAAGAGATAGTCCTATTCTAGATGCAATGCGTACGTACCTTGCTCCAGCACTCTTCAACAGTAAAAATAAATGAATTGAAAAGACACGTGCCTAAAATGCAAACGTCTAATCAATTTTTTATCTTTTCAACAAATATTTACTGTTGATTATTTGCAGGCTTATGTGATTGCATATAAGAAATAAAGTTGCAGAAAACTAGAATTTTGCAAAGCAAGCAGCCCTGCAAAAACCAATTAGTAGTGAACTCTTCCTTACCGCGGAAACGCGGCTAAAGCTGAGAAAACGCGGCAATTCAGAGGGTACTTGGTCTCTGTTTTCTAGAACAGAGGCCCAAGACCACTTATATGTTTCTGCAATCCTTTTTTCTTGCTTTGCTTGCCTATAACCTGCAACAGAGAAGAAAATTCGTTTTAGTTCTAAAAATTCAATATAAATCAGATTTCAATAAAAACCATTACCCTCCCGGCAACGGCGCCAAATTTGATTGAGGTAAAACCTGCACAAAAAATACAAAATTTTAGATTTAAGAATAAAAATGTGCAAGTGCTCAATTCTTACCGCTATAGCAAGTGGCTATGCGGGTCGTGATCCACAAGGAGGGTTTTGCGATTCAGAGGGTACTTGGTCTCTGTTTTCTAGAACAGAGGCCCAAGACCACTTATATGTTTCTGCAATCCTTTTTTCCTGCTTTGCTTGCCCTATAACCTGCAACAGAGAAGAAAATTCGTTTTAGTTCTAAAATTCAATATAAATCAGATTTCAATAAAAACCATTACCCTCCCCGGCAACGGCGCCAAATTTGATTGAGGTAAAACCTGCACAAAAAATACAAAATTTTAGATTTAAGAATAAAAATGTACAAGTGCTCAATTCTTACCGCTATAGCAAGTGGCTATGCGGGTCGTGATCCACAAGGAGGGTTTTGCGATAGAAGCGTTTACATTTTTGTATTGAAATCTTTATAAAACCAAACGAGAGTTCTTCTCTGTTTTTAAGTTAAGAAAATGGAAATTATGTTAAAGTTAGAAGAAAATGAGAGATGAAGAAGGTGGGAAAAATCAAAAAATGATAAAAGCGATTATGTACAAATGGAGTGAGTGGAGAAGAAAGAGTTGAAAAAGGTGGTGATTTAATTTACAGAAATGAAAGGAAGGAAAGAAGATGAAGAAATACTTACCTAGGTTGAGTGATGACTTACCTGGAAACCGTTGCATGTTCTACCTTTGCTTCGGAGGCGTTCAACGCATAGATCATAAGCTCGAGCTCAGTCCCCGTGCACATTATATCGTCAAGCCTAGCAAGAACGAAGTGATGCGGATCTTGGAAGAGGAGAACGTCTTCATGAACTATCGCTGGCTCTCACGTAGCTTAGTTATACTTGCTTGGAATTCACTTGTAAACTCAATAGATACAACCAAGGTAAAGTAGAAGAGGAAGAGGAAAGCAAAACAAAATACGAACATAAAAAGAAGCTTTTACCTTTATTAATTGCAGAGACAATGGAAGAAAGGAGGAGGGTACATCGGTGTCACTCTCAACATCAGCCTCTCTCTCTTACTTACATGAATCTTCATCTAACCTAAGCTTACATACAAATTACATAAGAAGAAAAGAAAAACCTAAACTACAAAGAATGAAAACTAGGCTAAATCCTAATCTGCCTGCCTTCTCCCTGCTCAGCTAAAACCAGTATTTATAGGCAAAAAACCTAAAGGAGAAGATCCCAGGAAGATTGGGGGAATCTCCTGGTCTTATGTATTTCCCGTATCTTCTTCTGATTTCTTATTTTTTTCTTCAAAAGTTGACAAAACAGCCTTTGATTGTGCTTGATTCAGGGAGGATTCTTCTCAACCTTCCTTATATGCCAAGATTTGCCTTGATTCAGGGAGGATTCTTCTCAACCTTCCTTATATACCAAGATTTGCCCACAGGGAGGATTCTTCTCAACCTTCCTTATATGCCAAGATTTTGCCCTGATTTCTTCATCTTGATTCAGGGAGGATTCTTCTAAACCTTCCTTATATGCCAAGATTTTGCCCTGATTCTTCATTTTAAATTTATTCTGAATTAATCAGAATTTGGTGGGCTTTTGGGCTTGTTTCTCTTCATCTCCTTAAGGAATGGGCCTGCAAATAAATTAAACATTTAATTAGGACAAAGCAGATTATATTCTATAATAAGTATGGAAATATGATAATAAATGTGCAACATTAGTAACCATCAGCGGTCGACCGACTGAAGTCCCCTTACTCTCGGGTAAGGGCAGTCGACCGGGCGGTCGACCGGTGGTTGGCAACGGTCAAATTTCGACCGTTGGCCGTTCGACCGGATGGTCAAATCTGACCATAATTGCAGCCAACGGCTAGTTTTTTAAAGGGGCTATAAAAACCTCATTTGTGGGCTGTTTTGGCTAAGACTTCCAAGAGCAAAAATTCTCCCTTCTCTAGTGTTTTTACAAGTTTAAAAAGAGTTTTAGAGATTCAAAGATTTCATCTTCATTATTTTAAAAGTGTTTTGTTATTTCAAAGAAAATAGTCTTTTGGGAATTGTTTTTGATCTAATAATTCTATATCTTTTGGAGAGTTTCCCAAGTGATTTTCTTTATTAAAAACACTTTGTTTTCACACTTGAGCTTATCATTCTATCCTCTCCATAGGATCTTTATTTTGGGGGAAAGAATTGGTTTGTGGTCTTTTGATCACTAAGTTGTAAGTTGTAAACCCTCCTACTTTGTGGTATCCCTCTTGGGTAGAGGTTGATTTGTGGAGTGATGGCTTTGTGCCCTATCCCTCTAGTGAGAGGTTGATTGGTTGTATTGGCTTTGTGCCTATCCCTCATTGTGAGATTGATATGGTGGCTTTGTGCCTAGCCTCTAGTGAGAGGTTATTTTGGTTGAGAGAGGAGTTGTGTACTCCATATTGTATTTACCCTAAATCCTCAGTGGAGGTTCCCTGTGTGGGAGTCCTGTGTGGACAAGTTAGTGGATTGGAAATCCTTCTGGGTGAAGGCGGGGACGTAGAGCTGGGTGCTCGAATCTTAAAACAAATCTCGTTGTTTGCGTTTGATCCATTGACTCTAACTCTCTCTTTATTGTGCCATTGCATCATTTCATATTGCTCATTCATATTATATGCTTGGCTTCTTTGTATGTGCCTCACTTGTGCTTAACCACGAGAGCTTCATATAGCGCCTCAACTCTTATTCAGAGGAATCAAGAGGAGTTAGTCCAGAGCTCTTCACCGGGAATTCGGCTACACTCGTTGGTTGCATTAAGTGTAATTGCAATTAAATTTAATTTCCGCATTTAGTTCATTAGATTAGCCGTACACCTATTCACCCCCCTCTAGGTGTACCTTCAACATAATGATCATATAAGTTTTGTTTTGATGATTCATGTTTTGACTACATGTTAGATGTTAGTTTTCATTAAAACTTAGATATATACTTGTACAACTAGTGAGCCACAAATAGAATATTATATGTTTGTGCCTAAATGCTCATTTGTACCCATTAAATGTATTAGTATAGTGATTGTACACATATTTTGCATTCTTTTCATTACACTCCTACATTTATCGTATAATAAATCTGCTAAATTTTTGTCTTAAATATCTATTTTGCAGAAGATAATAATGAAGAGAAAGAGGAATAAACCAAATAAATACCAGTTAAAATCAGATTTAACTGGATCTATTTGGTTAGCTGAGGATGATCCCAGATCTAGTTAGAACAAATCAAGGATTGGGGGAAATATTCAGCTGAAGATCAGAGCAAATCAGAAAGATAACACCAAATGAAAACCGGTAAAATTAAGATTTCTATAAATCCATTTTGGTTAGCTAAAGATAACCGAGGATAATATCAAATACAAAGAAGATCAACGGACGAGATGAAGCAAGTTTGACTCAGATTCTGACTGGATACATTTTAGTATTTGAATCATAACTTTTGCTACCAAATCTCAAATCTGATGATTCAAGATGATCTAGGATGAAGATTTAAAGGGCTACAACTCTTATGTTGATCACTGTTTCAAATTCTATCATCTGTTAAGCAATATTCAGCAATCAACACTCCATCAAGCTGCAGAACTAAATTCTGGATAAATCCAGTTTGGAGATAAGGGGAAGATTGAAATTCAAAAATAGCCAACTCTTCCTATCTCCCTACACTCTCCCTTATCATTATTTTTCCTATAAATACCTGTATTCATTGAGAGATGAGAGGACACCAGAGGGTTCAAAATCTAGAAAAAGAAAGTTTTGAGCGTTGTAATGCGAGATTGGAGAGGTCAAGAGCTTTGTATTTGATGCTTATGGAATAAAATTCAGAATTCTTCTTCACGATCTTGCGGCGTTCAGTCTAAGTTTTTCTTTAATTTTCTCTTTATTTTTTTGCTATTCTTTTCTTTCATATTTGATTCCATGAAGTCATCTCTTTTCTTTTATTAACTTCTTTTGTTTCAGCATCGCTTGGAGGAGAGAGACAACAAGGCGACGATAAGAAATAAGTTCACTGGTTCATCTTCCTCTTTCCTTCGTACCAATCTTTTAATTTCTTTTTTTTCCTTATTTTGGGTATTCAAATCTTCGCAAAAAGGTTAGTATTTCTTTCTTCTTTTGCTTTCTTCATATTTTTATTTTTCTTTTGCTTTCTTCTTCAAGATCTTTATTTATTTATTTATTAAAAAAAAACAAAATTCCAATCTTCATCCAAGGGATTTCTCAACTAGAATAAGATAAAAGTGAGATTTTAATAACTAAAATTTCAAGAACAAGTCTATGTGGATTCGATCCTATACTTGCCACTACACACTTTACCAAAAAGATTTTAGTAAGTTTAGGTTTTATAACTTGTACGTGATTCAACAACGATGGAGTTTTCATGAATTTCGAATCTCGAACAGTTTTTGCGCCGTTGCCAGGGACTTTTGAAAATTTTTGGTTCTGAAAAATCAACATCTAATCTTTTTCTAGTTTAAAATTTAAAAAAATTTAAAAAAATATTAAAAATTAAAAAAAATTCAGAATTCTTTTCATTATTTTTCTTTTCATCCCTGAGATTTAATTTCAAATTTTCTTTTGCAGGGATATTGCATGAACAAAAGAAGACTTGCACAACAAGAAGAAGCTTGCTTGCTTATGACATATTGCTTTGCTAAAATAAAAATAAATAAAAACATGCTTGCTTCAGAGTCGCCAGAAAGGTTAGTATTTTCTAACTCTACCCACGAACCTCTTGTCAGTGGGGTTTTGGAGGTGCTTATTGATTGAATTTTGTGCTGCATCAGTGCCTTCTTGCATAAAAAGATCTTAAGAGCTGTCCCACCTCACATAAGGTCGGGATTCATCACCGTTCCTTGGCTCAAAAATCACAACCGCATATAAGATTTTTTCCCAAGCTTGAACTAATTTAAAATCAATTAGAACTCAGCCACTAGAATTTCGAGCTCATTTAAGTGGAACTATTTTGGGAAGACTCCGGTGAACACTTTCAAGCTCGCGAAAGAGGGTTTCTTATCTAGAAAGGGTGACTTAGCCATTACGGCGGTGCCTGGCCTGGAAGAAGGACCGAGGAACTTTCCTATCTAAGAAAGGGTGGCTGAATTTAGTAAGTGCCCATCCTGGGGGGAGAGCCGAATCGCTTGTTTTATGGGTTTAACCAGTAAACCCACTATCCTTCCAACCCAGTTAGGAGCTGTTTAACTAGGGAGAATTCTATTCTCTTAAGATTAGTGGAAAAAACTGATTACCTTTAAATTAAATTCAAGATAAAAAAAAATACTTGATTGCAATTGATTGGTTGAGTCATCTTGTGTGTAATCTCATCTAGGATTTAGAAAATCCTTCATCAGGGCAGTACCCTGGTTCATGCAAAAGTGAGTTCGTATTAAGGGTCGATTAGAATCCATTATTGTTTCTGACCCTACTGCAACAATGGGTGACACTAATGTAACCAAACAAATGACCTTAAAGGATTACATGTATCCTATAAGGTCCACCCAACCTTCCTGTATCACCTTGCTGCCCTTACGGCAAATTTTGAGATTAAATCTGGGATGATACAGATGCTTCCAGTCTTTTGGGGATTGACAAATGAGAACCCATATCAACACGTTAGGGAATTTGAGGATATTTGTGGGACTATGAAGTATTATCAAATGACAGAAGAATCCCTAAAACTTTGGTTATTCCCATTTTCTCTAAAGAAAGAGCCAAATCTTGGCTTCTTTCTCTCCAATCGGGTTCAATTTCTACTTGGGTAGGATTAGCTGAAGCCTTCTATAGGAAGTTCTATTCTAAGCAGAAAACTGCTACCATACGTCAAGCCCTCAACACCTTCCATCAACTACAAGGGGAGACATTCTTCACATATTTGAAAGATTCAAGGATCTTTTACTTGAGTGTCCCCATCACGGATTCGAAAAGATCCATTTGATTAAAATTCTTTACAAAGGGTTAGACTACTCGAATAAGACCATGATTGAATCCCTTTGCAATGAAACATTCACGAGCAAAAACGGCCGATGATGCATGGCAATTCTTTGAAGAGGTAGCAGAAAATACTCTAGAATGGGAGCCTGTTAGTGTTGATAATAAGCAACTTACCACCTCAACTGCCACTAACAAGGGTCGTATACATAAAGTCAACCCTAATTTTGAGAGTGATGTCAAATTGACATCAGTAGTACGAAGACTTGAAGCATTAAAATTGAGCAAGGGAGCACAATCTTCAGCTCCCAAAACATCCAAGCCAGTGGTGTCTCCCATTTGTGTCCTTTGTGATAGCCAAGACACTTGGTTGAACAATGCCCCGGGTTGTCAATTATTAAAGCGGAGCGAGCAAATGTACTCAATACATTTCGCGAGTCTAATCCCAACTGTATGCGCCAGAAAGAAGAAGAGATAGTGATGGGTGTAAAGATTTCCTTGAATCAAATGAAACTATTACAACCAGACTTTTCCTTCCAGTTACAAGGGAGGGAGAATACTGAATCTTAAATTCCCCCTTTGTTTAAGGCTGGGTTCTTCGTGTGGCGGTGGAGAGTGAATCTTGTTCTCCGTTGACCAGATGACCGTCCTTCAGGGATCTCCTCTTCGGCCGGTAGAAAGAGTGACACAGCTCTGTCTACCAAAACTCTAAAAGAGAAGGTAGGCGAAAGCTAGCTCGTACGCAGCGAACTTGCTGAAGAGTTGATCTGCTTCTTCTCTCTCTGTGTCGCCCTCTGTCTCTCTTCGCCTGATTGATTCTCTCCGATCTCTCCTTCTGATTGCTGATTGCCTCGACCTCATAGTAAACGAGGCTATTTATAGAGGTCCTAGGGGGTGAACGTGCCCCCTAAAAACGCTCCACAATGAGGGCCAACTTCCCCGCTACATGGGCGGTAACTAACCCACGTGCCTGCTAAAGACACGCCACGATGGGGACTGATTTCCCTTACGTGTAGGCAGTGATTGGTCCCTTAACCAAGGCGGTTATAACTGAGACGCGGGTTTTAGACCTTTGCGTCTTGAGGCTGAGACGCGGGTGTCAGGCCAACGCGCCTTGATGCTGAGACGCGGGTGTCGAGCCAACGCGCCTTGATGCTGAGGCGCGGGGTCGAGCCAACGCTCCTTGATGCTGAGACGCGGGTGTCGAGCCAACGCGCCTTGATGCTGAGACGCGGGTGTCGAGCCAACGCGCCTTGATGCTTAGACGCGGGTGTCGAGCCAACGCGCCTTGATGCTGAGACGCGGGTGATAGTCCCTCGCGTCTAGAGCTTGAAACTTTGCTTTTCAATGGCTTGTCCTACAGTAACTTTTGGACAGCCTACAGAACCCCCTCCAAAGTTTTCGATATTCCGCAGTTAACTGGGACGGATTTCGAAATACTTTGGATTTTAGCCATATTTGCTTTCATGACTGGACTGTTAGTGCTCCGGGTTTGATTTTATCTGGAATTGGTCTTCGTGAGTGTACTGTTTGAACTCTTTGAAGCCACCAGAGTTGATCATGTTGAGTGTCTAGATG
Source organism: Agave tequilana (assembly GCA_038442645.1). NCBI lineage: Eukaryota > Viridiplantae > Streptophyta > Magnoliopsida > Asparagales > Asparagaceae > Agave > Agave tequilana. The sequence goes on along the minus strand of JAVJIF010015259.1, from coordinate 133,787 downwards.
CACAGTCTAGACCTCCCGATTGCTTTTAGTCTGTCACGGGTGTGCTTTAAGCCAGGAGTGGTTGGTCGTCTGCTTGCGTCAGTGTACTGTTGAACTGATTTTGCAGAAGCAGGAGGCCGAACGCAGGTTCTTTTCAAAAAGCCGAGATGGTACTGCTTTAAAGACGCGATTTCTGTAGGGTGCGTCCTTTGGCAATGGAAACGCGCCCGATCTTCCATGAGGCAGACGCGATGTTGGGCCCGCTGGGTCGGACGCGGACTTTGTAGAGAGACACGACCTTCCGAATGCATTTATGGAGATGCTGACGGGGCATGTCCATCTAAGAGGTGCGTCCCTTGGGTGCGAATCTGTGCCGTGTGATGATCACGCCGCCAGCTGGCCTGGGGAACCGGCAGGATTTCACCTTTTGGCGCGCGGACTTCTCGGTTCATTAACTGAACCGCGCCACGTGTCAAATGACGACTCGCTGCGGAGTCGTGACGCATGATCTTCGCGATGATTTGTTCCACGCGTCATGCGATGATTCGCTGCAGCTTTTATCGGGTCACACGCCGCGTATCTTCGCGAATCCTTGTGCCTATAAAAGGCAACAGTCAGAGAGGCTTCTTTTCTTCTCTGAACGCACTTGCTCAAGAGAGTTCTCTTCTTCCTCTGTTGAACTGTTCATCTCCATTACTAGACTTTTGAACTATTCATCTCCTTTTACTGGAATTAAAGATGGCACCCAAGACCAAGCCAACCGCCTCTTCTTCACGGGCGACTACCGCCGAGGTCCAGAGGGGCGCTTCCTCTGCGCAGGATGTCGCTTTCCCAGGTATAATGCCTTTTAGGCGTGGATTTCGCCATTAACGGAAGCTCATAGAACCCTAAGAATCTTAACACAAATATAACTCGTGTTTGATTCTCAGACGCGGTCTCAGACGCAGTCTTTAAGTTGATAACCGAGGCGCGGGTTTGGACCCTCGCGCCATTGGGTCCTGCATTTCGGATTCTTCACTTAGAATATTTCTAATTGTGAAGGGTTCAGACGCGGACTTGGTTTGCAGAACGTGGATTTGATCCTTGCGTTCTGTTCCATCAGCTGCCTATTTTGATGAATCTGGAACCTGAGTCCAAGCAATTGGAAATCTGGGGGTGTGAAAGGAAGGGAGTTACCCTCCTTAACTTCTGGCGGCTGTGGTGATGGAAGGGTTAAGGTGGATAACTCCCTTCTTTTCGCACCCAGAAGCGACATCAAGGACATTCCATGACCTTCTGGTGGTGGAGACGCGGATCCTGCAGGTCTGGACGCGGGTTTGATAATTCCTGCGTCCAGTATCTCTTCTGCGTTTGGACGCGGTTTCGCAGGTCTGGACGCAGATTTGATAATTCCTGCGTCCAGTATCTCTTCTGCGTCTGGGTTATGAACACTTAGCATTTAAGTATCTAACTAAGTGTCCTTTTCTTTTGCAGTGCCCCATCCTTCTGCCTCACTCGCCAAGACGCGCCACTTTGGACATATAGGTGGTGCCGACCGGGACTTGACCTTTGTGCTACGAAGGACTGTCCCTGTGACTGCTGACCAGTCGCAGGATCACAGGGAGAGGCTCTCTAATGTTGACATGAGAACTCTTCGGGTACTTATGACCGATGCAGCATTCACAACGGATGCTCACGTCAAGCTGGAGAAGCCTGCCTTCTTCTTCGGAGATCGTATCAACGATGGCGGCTATCGTGTGTATGACGGAACTTATAAATGGCTCCATCAGATAAAGGGTGGAAGATTCTTTCTTCCGGACATGGAGAGGATGTTCCCGCTGTCCTACTTCCAGCACACGTCCGTCCCTCGGAAGATGGAATGGGACATTTCTCGATATGTCCCTGAGATTACTCTCGGTGATTTGGGTTCCCATAAAGTACACCGTCATGATAGCCATGACAGGTCGGTTCTCGGCCTTTTCCCTGGGTCGCGCAAGTCTGAGGTTCCGGTTGGAGAGATACCACAACTTGGCACTACCTTCCTCAACTCGTTCATGGAAGCGGAGGGTGATTATCCGGTCGGTTTCCGTCCGCCCGGGTGGGTCCATTCCACGGAGAACTACTGGTGGGGCAGGATGGTGGGTTTCGTCCTCACCGATCTTGGGGATCTGCTAAAGTGTGTGGGACTGTACCCGGCGGTCAGGGCCGTACAGTGGGGTATCCCACCAGGCTCTCATAACTTTTTCGGGATCCTGGAGCGCTACAATCCTCTGACGGGGACATTCTTTACCCTGGTCGGAGAGATGGGCCTTGCACTGCACGAGCTACATGAGGTCTCGGGACTGACAACAGGGGACATTCCCTATGAGGAATATGTCCCGACCACTGAGGAGCTCCACCTCTTAAAGAAAGAGTTTCCTCGGGTGTACGAGACTTACTGGAAAGTGATGTGTCACTTCCACATTTGCGGTCAGATAACCTCCTGGAGGGCGCAGGGAGTCAAGCAACTGTCTTGGGCCAGTTACTTATTCAATGATGTCAATCATAAAGACAATCCGATAACCCGACTGGCTCCCAGTTCCGACAGGGAGATTGAAGACAGGATCGACAAGGCTTCTGAAGGCTTCTACACCACGGTTTCGAACGATGACGGTTTCGATCCTGACCTGATTTTTGAAAGCTTCCACCATCAAGCCCGGACCCCTATCTCCGATAGGGCACTGTTGGCAGGCTTCTTGATGCTATGGCTGAAGCGTTGTGTGGTGCCCACGCTGCCACATGAAGCTATTGTTGCTGACGTGGTGTACCCGGCGGTGCTCCTGGCTCATGGCAACCCTATAGCCCTTCTCCCGGCCGTGGCGGCTGGCATTCAGAGCGGGTTGCGGGCGCTAACCAAGAGTTTCTGCGAGGCGCCTAAAACTGTCGACTCCCACGGCAAGCCGTACGTTGACTCAGAGGGGAATCCGACGGTTAAGCGCCCCAACCCTCGGATCGAGCTGCCTTATACGTACCTCATGGCTTGGTACGTGATGCACTGCCCTTCTCTGATGACGGCGGTGCGTTGGAGGGAGAGTTCCGTCCCTTTTGTATAACGGTTGGAGGATTCGAGCTGGCGTGATCTTTATATATATTACGTCCGAAAGCGACTTTCAGATCCTGCGAATTACCAGCTCAATCGCTGCTTCCCCGAGATCTCTGGTGCATCTTTTGGGGATCTATTTGCTGATTCCGCGGGCCCAGATGGCTTCACGAGGTTGTCCGCGGGAGTCTTCTGGTGGTTGATCAATATTCGGCCCGGATATGTGCTTTTCCGGCAAGGGACTTCATGCACTATCGAGCCGTACATGCCGAATCGTTTCGCTCGACAGTTCGGCTACGATCAACTCTACGTCGGGAATCCCAATGCTCGACTCGCCTTCGAAGGGAACTTGTTCGAAGGTGCTCGGGCTTGGTATTATAGTGTGGCCGGAGGGACGGGAGCAACTTTCCGTCTACCTATCGAGGGGTCCAAGTGCCGTATGAGCTTCAGCTTCTGCACTTGGTATTTCCAAGCCATCCAGACATCAGACTTTGTTCCGGCGTCTTCATGTATTGAGAGCATCAATGCAAATCTCGAGGCAAGGTCAGAGTCTGGTAAACACTCGAAACTCACCGACCAGTACCTGAAGGCCCAGAAGGAGGTCGGGAGAAGATCGGGAAGGGAGCCACGAGCAATAAGGGCGGAGCCGCGACCAATAAGGGAGGAGCCGCAAGCAGCAAGGCAGAGCCACGAGCAACAAAGACTCGACAGGTGGTAAGCAAGCGTTGTCAACGCTCTGCTTCAACTGCTGAACCTGCTCCCAAGAAGGTTCGGAGAGACTTGACAACTGAAGTCTCCCGATCCGAAGACATCCCCGCTGTCGTTGAGGTACCGAGGGAAGAAGATATAGCTGAAGAGGATGTTCCTTTAGTCCGTGCCCCTAGGTCAAGCAGCAGAGACTGTAGGTCTACGGAGGAAGGGGAGCTCGTTGACAGAGCCACCACCGCTGACGAGGATGAGCAGCTAGAGGTCGACATCATGAGTGGAGGAGATGTCGATATTCCGGGGATTTCAGTTCAACCCGGATTTTTACTTGCTCATGAAGGGAGAGATGAGGCACAACAACCTGGGTCACCTTGTGTCTTCATTTCAAGTCCTCGGGCAGTTGACCCCAGTCCTACCACTGGGGTAATTGGTGGCAAGGCTCCGGCTGCAGAAGTCTCGCGCGGGGCGCTATCGTCTTCCTCACTCTCTGGGGAAAGCGATTTTGAATATGAGGTCGACTATGGCGATGAACCCACTCTTCCTGATCTGAGTAAGTTCTCCCACATCTCAGAGGAAGAAATATACGGGGGTGAGCCATCAACGGTATCACAGCTGGCGATTATTCCCGCTGAAGGTACTCTTTTCACCTTTTGACCTAATTTCCCTTTTCATTTTGAAGAGGATGTTTTAACATTCTTCTTTATGCTGCAGGGTTGGCCGGGGATATTGAAGCTGTAATCTCCTCGCATATCGAGGAGACGGTAAAAGAGCTGACCCAGTCCGAAGGAGTCGAGGCTTCAGTTGCCGAGATAATTTCAGAGAGGGCAACTACTGAAATTGGGGAGCCTTCGATTTTGCCAGAAGAGGAGGCAACCCCTAAGGCTGGGGAAGAACTCACTCTGCAGGGTGAAGAGGTTACTATTGAAGCCAGGGAGACTTCCACTCCGCAGGATCCGCCCAAGGATTCGACATCTCTGGACCTCCCAGAGGTTGCGCTTACTACTCCATCATTAGCTGTGGAGGCTCCTGCAGCGATAACACTTCCGGAAGCGCCAGTGGCCAGTCTCGCTTTGCCGTATCGCCGGTCAGCACGACTCTCGCGCAAAAAGAGCCGGCTTGCATCCCTTTCCTCATGATAGAAAGGGGGTCGGGGAGTACCTCGGGTGATGACACCATGGATTTCCTGACACGCAAAACGGTGCAGCAGTTCCTTGACGCGATGCGATCGTGTATCGATTTTATCCTGTCTGGGCGTAGCTCTTTTGACTTTGCCCGGACGTTTCTTGGAAACATGGCCAGTAACATCGAATTAACCGGAGGCTCCTCGCTTGCCAAGTCGTGTATGCTGTTGGTGGAGCGATTGGGAAGTGACCTGAAAGAGCTGAAGTCTTTGGACAATGCTAGTTCTTCTCAAGAAGCCCAGGTCATCTTGACTAGGCTCCTAGCCACCCAGGAACAAGAGCGACAGGAGGTGAAAGCACAAGTTGCTGAAGAGGTCCACAATCTCGAGCGTTCCCAAGCTGAATGTCAGAAACTGGCTGACGATTCAATGGAATCCGAGTTCATCCGGCAAAACGCAGAGCTCGCCATTACCAATGCTCGGTCTACCATCGCTAAGGCGGAAGCCATGATCGCGGATAATGAGAGGACACTTGCCACCGTCCGGAAGAGGCTGGAGGAGCAACAAGCTGCGAAGGCACGAGCTGAAGAAAGCCAGACCATTCATTCCTCCAGGTTGGAATCTCTGCGAGCACAGCTGGCTGCCAAACCCTTTTTATCTGAAGAGGAGCTGTGAGTCCAAGCCATGATGGAGGCTGAGAAGGCACGTCAGCACGAGATGCATCATCTCAGGGAGCGTATCCGTTCTTTGCCGGATCAAGACTTTTAGCCTTTTCCCCTTCTCTTTTTTTTTTTGTAAAGAAGAGGACACTCTATTAGAGTGTTTGTATCCACTTTTACTATTTTCGATATAATAAAAGTTTTTTGAAGTTTTTGTTCCATCTTCTTTGTTTAACTGTGGATGAACTCAACTCCCTGATCACTGGCTGTGAATACTGAACTTAGGTAAGACTAAGTTCTTTCAATGAGACGCGGCGTCGACTCTAAGTCTTCTTGATGAGACGCGGCATTGATCCATAGAGTGAGACGCGGTCATCCTTCCATAGGAGCTTAGATAGAACTAAGTCCTTTTGATGAGACGCGGCGTCAATCACAGGGTGAGACGCGGTCATCATTCCATAGGAACTTAGATTTCACTAAGTCCTTTTGATGAGACGCAACGTCAATCCATAGGGAGACGCGGTCATCAGTTTATAAGAACTCAGATAGAACTAAGTCCTTTTTGATGAGACGCGGCATTGATCCGTGGGGACAAACACGGCTTTGAGTAACGCGAATTTGTCCTGTCAATGAGGACGCGACTTGAGCGGATGCGAGGGACGCAGCCTTGTGTATTTTCCACTAATCTCAGAATGGACTAAGTGCTTTCCCTTAGAAAGGGCCCCGTTTGCTGAAGGGACGCGACTTTGAGTCATGTGGACGCTCCTTTAAGACGCAGGTGAACGCCTTCCAATTTGAGAAAGGTGACGCAGATTCTTGGACGCGGCTTTTCCATCTGCGTTCAATGCAGCCGGACGCGGCATTTCTATCTGCGTTTAATGCAGCCTGACTTAAAGATTTTTAGAGATCTTTGAACGTCAAGTCTTCGTCGACGATTGGGAAACCGGGTCATCCGTTGTTTCCGGAGCAGTTGTCCACGCGTCGGTTTTTCATTGGACTTGGGCGTTAATGCCCTTTAATGCAAAACCGGCGCTGACGGTTTGAGATCAGCGCCTGCGATGCTTCCCGAAGCGACGTCCCACGCGTCAGCCTCCCATTGGGCTTTGACGGTCGTACGGTCATTAAGGCCGGCGGTTTTAATTAATGAACCATTAATGACCGTTATCAGGAGTTGCCTATAAATAGGACTCACCCCTTCTCTTTAACAGCGGCTGCTTAGACCGTGCTCTGTTTGAGAACGAGTACTCTGAGGGACTCTGCCTTCTCCCTTCAAGGACCCTATTAGGGGTTTGCCTCCATGGATGAAGGTGCCTCTGTGGATGAAGATGACCCAGAGCTTTCATGCTTCTGTTTGGTCTCTTCAATGGATTATCACTGTCAAGTGATTTCAATGGCAGGAAGCGTCTCTTTGAGCACTTTTTACGTCCGCGTCTCAACGCAGATAGTTCAACTCTTAACAGAGGCTTCTGCGGGTATGCCATGCCCACTTACCATGACATTTTAGATCCAACCAAGTTTGAATTTCAGTATACCCCTTAAAGAGATATCATCTGGACCTTCTTGTGAAGTCATGGTTGGTGCATTCCTTCTGGAATTTGCGCCGCCGACTTAAACTTCCTTGGACGCGAGTACAAAAGTCTTTGGTACTTGGCCGCGGCTTTACTCATGAAGCTCGCGTTTTAAGGCCACTGACTTGGATGAATTCCAACTCGGGTTGAAGGCTTCAGATCCGAATCTTGCAACTCTTGTTCCTCCAACAGAGAGATGGAAGTTTTCGGCGTCTGATCATCTGCGCACCTTGTATCTTAGACGCGGATGTGGAGTTAAGTCGCGTTTGCATTCTGTGTGTATCACAGTCTCGCTCGCGTCTTCTGGCTCGCTGCGCGGATCATTCCCGCGTCTGCGGCCTTTGAAAATAGCCGCGTCTGTGACTTAGTTTTCTTCTGTTGAAGTGTACTAAGCTCTGAATTGTCTGATTCCCTGTTTGCTTTTTTGCAGGTAGGCTTGGTCATTCTTCTTCATGTTCGCTAAGTCCGTGGGAGAATATATCGGACGGCGAACTTGTTCGATGTTCGTCCACAAGGGAATATATTATGGTCCTCGTCGTCCACAAGGGAATATATTATGTCCCTGACGAGGAATCGACTCTCGCCAAGGTCTCTTCAGATCCACTGCACCAATCATGCCTGCTGGCAAGAGATGGTCAGGGTAAGTATGGCGGCGAGGAGCTTACGGTGGACACGGCGGCAGGTAGGATCCTCTTCCTCTCCCACCCCAGAAGTAACATCAAGGACTCCTCATGTCTGCTGGATGGTCTGCTGGGGAAAGAGATGTTCATGAACGAAGGGTTGCCGGACTTTCTGCTTCCACTGGACCTCAAGAACACCATTGCTCTTAGCTTAGTCAGCTAGGGCTCTTTCGATGTTTACATCATGCATCGTGGTGTAACCAGCTTCTATTGTAGCCACAAAACATCGCGCACTTGGAATCAGACGCGGCTTTAAGGAGTGAGTGCAACCTCTGAGAGGGAGAGGGACTTCTTTGTACTCCTTAATTGTAACACTCCATCTTATTGTAAGAGAGCGTTTTGACTGTAACACTCAATCTTATTGTATAAGAGAGCGTTTTTGTATCACTTTCATGTACCTGGAAATAAATAAAAGTGACACTTCTCTTTTTGCCTCTTTCATTGTCTTGAACTTTTTGTCTTCAGTTAGACGCATAGAAGCAAAGAGTCTTTGACTTTGTTAAAATTATGATGGTAATTTTAATAAGTCAAACTTTGTGGAGAAAGATCCTATTTCAGGAACTCTCATGATACTGTCAGAGGTGTAATATTAACTTGACAGAGCTGAAATTTTTGATGGACCTGCCACTTAGAAAGTGACAAGTAGAATAGTACCCCCAGGGAGGGTGAACTTTTATCAAGTGTCTGGGATTAACTTGATTGAGCTCAACTGGGGATTTGATGGAAACACTGTTGATGGTGTAGTATTAACCTGACAATGTTTTTAGGTAGACTTATTATTCTGTTGAAGAGAATAACAAGTGGGACTAGACTCGTGGGGAATCTAGGAAAGTTTGTTACCGTTAGAGGTGTGATATTAACTTAACGGGTTGAAAGTGGTCTTGTCAGAAGTGTAATGTTAACTTGACAAGGATGTGAGTCAGAGGTGTGATATTAACTTAACTCAGAAGTGTCACTGTCATAGGTGTAATGTTTAACTTGACATTGAGGGTAATGCTAGAGGTGTAATATTGAACTTAGCATTGGTCATCTCGGCTTGCATAAGGAAGTCCGAGGGAAAGTCATGGCCATAGGTGTATTGTTGAACTTAGCATTTACTTGGATGCTAGAGGTGTGGTGTTAACTTAGCATCATCCATTCAGCTTCGGTGTGAAAGTCTGAAGAAAAGTGACTGTCAGAGGTGTAATATTAAACCTGGCAGAAACTTGATTACTGTTTAGAGGTGTGGTGTTAAACTTTAACAGTAATTTGTCAGAGGTGTGATATTAACTTGACAAAGATTGACTCATGATAAGAGTAATTTGAGGACCTGTCATTCTATTGGTGAGAATTGACAAGTGAAAATTTTGAAGTGCCAGAGGTGTAGTGTTAACTTGGCAAATTTGAAAGTTTGATACTCCGTGTAGAGTTGACAAGCAAAATTTGTACTCGACAAGGAATATTGAAAAGTTTTCATTACCAGAGGTATAGTGTTAACTTAGTAATGGTTGTATTTTGTAGACCTACCATTCTGTGGATGAGAATTGGTAGGGGATTTTGGAGGAAAGAGTGGAGCCAAGTCCACTTAGGATTTTTAGCAAACCCTCAGCTATAACGGATTTGAGGTGCCTTTACCAACTACCGTTTGAGTTGGGCTAGCCATGCTATTCCCCTCAGCATGATGAGTTGTCGAAGACTTATGTTGGACTTAAAAGCCAACATTTTCCTCTATCCTTAGCCGTCGGGGCGTCGGATCAAATAGGAACGTGTCCCTTAGGATTTTTAGCAAATCCTCAGCTGTCAACGGGTTTGAGGTGCCTTTACCAACTACCGTTTGAGTTGGGCTAGCCATGCTATTCCCTCAGCATGATGAGTTGTCAAAGACTTATGTTGGACTTGGAAGCCAACATTTTCTTCTATCCTTAGCCGTCGGGGGCGTCGGATATTAATGAAGAAGCTCTTCTTGTTTTGATCAGAGGTGTATTTTTAACTTGATCAGCAGGAGAATACCATTTAAGGATAGTATTTCTTCAGGAACCTGCCATTGATCGGCATCATGAGTGTATCGCCATTCGGGGTTATGAGGCGATATGACCCATTTGAGTAGACTGACTCTACTACAAATGGTCCTTCCCATTTGGGTTAGAAGTTTCCTTTTGTCTTGTGCGTCATTACCATGGGTCTTCTGACGGCTAAGACAAGATCGCCTTTCTTAAAAGTTCGCACTTTAACTTTCTTGTTGAAGGCTCTGGTAATTCGAGCTTGGTAGAGCTCGATTTGTTGCTGGGCCTGCAGACGCTTATCATCTAAGGCCTCCAGTTCTTGGAGTCGCTGTCGATGCTTCTCCTCGGTTGTCATCTCCGCTGTCAAGGCGACGCGTAGAGATGGAATTTGGATCTCTAGTGGGAGCACAGCTTCGCACCCATAGACCAAAGAAAATGGCGTAGCTTTAGTTGGGGTTCGCACAGTTGTGCGGTAAGCCCATAAGCATTCACCCAACTTGTCGTCCCTGTCTCGTTGACTTTTCGAGACGAACTTCTTGAGAAGCTTGCCAATAGTCTTGTTGAAAGCTTCTGCGAGGCCATTAGCGGCGGGGTAGTATGCCGTTGAGGACACACTCTGGATTCTGAACTTGGCACAGAATCTCTGGAAAGCCTGGCTAATGAACTGGGGTCCATTGTCTTGGATAATTCGCCGAGGTACACCGAAACGCTAAATAACGTGGTGTTTCACGAATTTGATCACGTTCGACGATTTGACCTCCTTCAAAGGGATGGCTTCGGCCCATTTGGAGAAATAATCGGTTATTGCCAAAATGAACCGATGTCCTTTTGATGATGGTGGGCTGATAGGACCAACCACGTCCATGCCCCACATTTCAAATGGCCAGGTAGAGGCCGTAGAGTGGAGGTACCCTGGTGCTTGATGGATGAAATCGCCGTGCACTTGGCAGGCGTGACATCTCTTGGCATAAGTGACGGCATCGGCAATCATCTTGGGCCAGTAGTAACCCAATCTTTGAAGTCGATATGCCAGTTTTGGGCCAGGTTGATGGGCTCCACACATACCGTCATGGGCTTCCCTCAATATCTCTTGGGCTTCTTTTGGTGAGAGGCACCGGAGTAAGATCCCGTCATGTGATCGACGATACAATGTTCGCGTAATCGCATTATAATAGAACTTGGGGGCTTTCCTTCGAATGGCAGCCGCCTCTTTGGTGTCTTTAGGCAGGATGTCGTATAAGACGTAGTCGATATAGGGGAATCGCCAGTCTTTAAGCTCTGGACCGGTTGATGCTTCAAGTGCTTCTTCGCGGTGACGACATCCCGTTGACTCCTGATAATCCTCGAGAGCATTTCTCGGGCAATACAGGTCATGGCTGTAGACGAATATCTTCTCCATTGCTCCAGCTGGAAGAGCTAAGGAGGCAGCCAGGGATGCGAGTGCATCTGCGTGCGCATTTTGCCTGCGCGGTACATGGTCGATGTAGAAGCTTGTAAACCCCTCGGCCATGTGGATAGTCGCGTTGTAATAGGGTACTAAGTCTTAATGTCTGACTTCGTACTCCCCGCGAACTTGGCTGACGATGAGCTTGGAGTCGCCGTATGCCTCGAGATTTTTAACGCCAATCTCATCGGCGAATTGCATCCCAATCAAAAGAGCGTTGTACTCCGCCACATTGTTGGAACAGGGCTCAGTTAATGAGACAGCTCGGGGAATCACATAATTTTGTGGGGATACGAGTACTACTCCTACCCCCGCTACTACGTGTCCCTTCGGGCTTGTTCTTGATGCACCGTCGAAGAAAAGTTGCCATACTTGACTTTCGAACGATGTCTGAGTCAGGCAGACTTCAGCAACTTCATCTGGGAGATCCTCGTAGACTTTGGCTGCCCTCAGATCTGGGTGCTCAGCTAGGAAATCCGCGACTGCTTGTCCCTTAATGGCCTTTTGTGGTAAAAAGCGTATCTCATATTGGGAGAGCAATATGGCCCATTTTGCCAGTCGGCCATTTAGCGATGAAGGTTTAGTCATAAGTAACCTCAGGGGGTTGATTTTTGATATGACGTTTATAGTTTGGCCTACCAGATAGTGTCGCATTTTCTGGATAGCGAACACTAGTGCCAAACATTCCTTCTCGATCGGGTTATACCGATGTTCGGCTCCGATCATTGTTCTACTTAGATAGTAGATTGCTTGCTCACGTCCCTGATCGTCATTCTGAGCTAGTAGAGCTCCCAAAGAGTGATCCATTGCTCGGACGTACACCAGAAACGGCTTTCCGGCTACTAGAGCTGCAAGGACTGGTGGTTGGGTGAGGTATTGCTTGATTTCCTCGAACGCTTGTTGGCAAGCGTTATCCCAAGTGAATGAGACACCCTTCTTCATCAGCTTAGCGAAAGGTTGGCATCTTCCGGAAAGGTTTGAGATGAACCTGCGAATGTACGCCAATCGTCCTTGCAATCCTCTGAGTTCTTTGAGATTTCTCGGAGGTTGCATCTCCTGGATAGCGCGAACCTTTTCCAGGTCCAAGTGAATTCCGGTTGATGTTACAACAAATCCTAAGAATTTGCCACTGGCCACCCCCAGGAAGGACTTTGTGGGATTCATCTTCAATTGATGAGCCCGCATGATGTCGAAGACCACCTTCAGGTCTGCTATGTGATCACCTTTAGTGCGGCTTTTTATCGCGATGTCATCAACATAACATTCCACCGTTTTGCGCATTTGCTGATGGAAAATGGCGTTCATGGCCCTTTGGTATGTTGCCCCTGCATTTTTCAGTCCGAAGGGCATGACGGTGTAGCAATATACCCCTAGAGGTGTCCTGAAGGAAGTATGCTTTTCGTCATCAGGATACATTTTGATTTGATTGTATCCTGAGAATCCATCCATGAAGGACATTCGTTCGAATCCACAAGTATTGTCAATCATGACATCTGTGATTGGCAATGGGAATTCGTCTTTGGGACAAGCCTCGTTTAGATCACGGAAGTCGATGCAGATCCGGATCTTCCCGTTCTTCTTGGCGACGGGGACGATGTTGGCTACCCAGTCGGGATGTTGTTCTTCCCTGATGAAGCCAGAATCAATAAGTTTTCTGACTTCTGATTGAATGCCTCCATTATCTCTGGACGGAACCGTCGCTGCTGTTGTTTGACAGGTTTTGCGTCCGGATTGATGTTGAGGCGGTGCATAGCCACTTGAGGATCAAGTCCAGGCATGTCCTCGTAATTCCAGGCGAAGACGTCTATATACTCTTGTACAAGAGATATTAGATCTTTCTTCTCTGAAGGTGACAGGCCGTCACTTATGAAGATGGGCTTAGGGTTAGCCTCATCTCCTAGGTTGATCTGAACAACCTTATCTTCTGTGGGTGGCTCGCGCTGTTCAAAGCGGGTATCCCAAAGAGCATTTAAATGTTTGATCCAAGGATCTGTATCGGATTGGATCATTTCTTCATTTCCATCTTCCAGGTGGCTTGCCGAAACCATGTTCACTGAAAGTTCCTTGAAGATGTTGCCGACACTGACATCTGACTCCCAAGATGATGTGTCTGAAGAGTAATCGTTGCTCGACGATTCTTGAGAATCGGAGGCTGATGGGACCGGAGTTGATACATAGCCCAACCCCCGGCGTGTCCGATGATAATAATCGGGGGCTTTCCCTTTCGGCACAAAGGATTGAAGCAACGTCCTCCTTCCTTTGCCGAAGTTCAACCCGGGTTTGTTGGTCAGGTCGTACCCCATGGATCTCATTATTTTGAGCGCTTTTGGTTCGTAATGACCAAACTGAGGGGATTCTTCCTCGCCTTCCGATTCGTCGCGGGGCGTTGGTTCAGACGAGATTCGCCCAAAAAGAATTGGTTTTTGGCCTTTCGTCTTGCTGAACCATAAATATAGATTCTTGCGCATTACCATTGTCTTGGTATGTCTCGAAAGACGATTTCACTGGTACATGCAATGATGTTAAGGCACCCATTGCCGACCAGAGATCGTCATCTATATCAGTGCTAGTATCTGACGGTATTGAATCAGAAGCACACACAGAAAAATATGCAAAATCTAAATCTTCATTAATATACCAACCGCCTACATCATCGGTGGTATTATCGACATCGAGCTTATTAGTGCCCGTTACAAGTGGTTCTAATTCCCACAGGCACTCTTCCTTCTCAGGCTCAGTGTCAGCCTCATTACCAAAGTCTGGCTCCTCTGGTTGTGGGGCTTAATCCGTCTCCATCGGATCTTGGTACAACAAAGAGTCGGTAAAATAATTCTCGACCCCTTTGAACGGATGCCTTTCGGTGATCAACGTCTGCACATTTCCACTCCCGTCAATGTACTTCATGACTTGGTGGAGAGTGGAGGGAACGATAGAGTTGCGGTGGATCCACGGTCGTCCCAGCAATAGATTGTAGGAAGTGTCAGCGTCGATGATGTAGCATGTCACTTCCGACTTGAGACTTCCAATCTGACACCTGAGCTTGATCTTCCCATCGGACGGGTCTGGTTGGCATTGAACCCATAGATAGTTGTCTGGGTGGGGCTCAAATGATGGGTAGGAATGCCGAGATGTTGCATGACCCGGCGAGGCATGATGCTCAACGCGGACCCTGGGTCTACCTTGATGCAGTTCACCTCGGACGATCCAATATACCCTGTGAAGTACAGGGGTCGATCATGCTTCCCTTTCACCTGCATATCATCTGTCGTGAAGGTGATGCAGGGGGCATTCTGGGAGGTGTGGAGGCAATCCTCTACATCTTCCTCCTTCGGCACCTGGGTCATGAAGACCTCAGCATTTGCCAGAGCTTCTTGCAGAGCTTCCCTGGTCGACTTTGATAGTCTAAGAAGTTCATACAAGGTAATGCGTGCCGGAATGTTGGCCAACTGAGCCAGGACATCAAAGCGGTAAGGTGCCGTAGATCCTTCCGCGATGCCCTTTTGAAGGGCTCGAGAAAATCGAGTCCCCTTCTGCTTCTCCACAGGTGGCTTTGTGGAGGGCCTGACTGGCTCCGCAGTTGGTTGTGGAGGGGCTACCGCCGTCTCGTCGTACTGTTTCAAGTATGCCTGTCCTGAACGGGTTCCCGCCATCGGTTGGTTGGGCTCTGCGGCCAAGACTATCGTTTCCTCCTCTGAGTCGGTCAGTGAAGGGATATTAGTCTCCGCTTCTCGAGAGGAGGCATCGACTACATTGCAGGATGAGGCTTTTGCCTTGCCTTTGGATTTCCTGTTGGTCACAGTAGTCCATTGCTGCTCATTGACAAGGTCAGGGTGGACCCTCATGATTTTCCCTTGAGGTGTAGGGACGGGTACCAGGCCTTTCTCATGCTGCTGGTGAGGGTCTGTGTTGACCACTCTCAGCTCTCCTTTTGGAATAGGAGTTACCCCCGCAGGCGTTGGAGGTTGTCTCCCGAACTGGAGAACCGACGTCACATTAGCCGTCACCTTCTTCTGCTCTGGTCGGAGCTTTAACACCTCCGCGTCAATCAGAGCCTGAAGGATGTCCTTGAAGACGTAGCAGCTTTTGGTGGGGTGTCCCAACATCCTGTGATACATGTAGTAGTTGGGATTGTCGGTCTTGCCGACCTCCTCTGGGCGTCGAGCTTCAGGGAGCTTCAGTCGGTTGCTCTTGTTGAGTAGTTTAAAGAGCGAATCGACATGTTCCTCCTTGAAGGAATATTGCTTGTTGGCGCGTGGCTGGCTTGAAGAGCCACTCGCCTTGCCTGATTGAGGTTTGGCGGGAGATTTGGTCTCCGTTGCCAAATTATCCTTCCGCTTTGTTTGGAGGGATGTATCTAGCGCATGCCTTGTCGACCTTTCCGGCCTAGGCTTACCTTCCTCCGCTCTGACGCGGGCGACAATCTCCTCAGCCTGTTCACCTTGTTGGACTAATTGCTTCCAGGTGCGGCTTTCAGTAACTCCTATTTGAGCCAGGAGTGAGGTTTGGAGATTGTGGCGGCATGTTTCCACCAGGATGGCCTGGGTCATACCGCTTGGACACCGGAGTGCCATGTTCCGAAATCTTTCCACGAAAGATTTGACGGACTCCCCTTTTTCACTGTTTGGTAGCCAAAAGGGTTGGCATTGTGACTTCGGAGTCATCCTCGAAGAAGCGTGTTAAAAAGAGCTTCTCCAAATCGCCCCAGTTCTTGATAGAACCTTCTGGGAGCTTCATAAACCATTCAAAGGCCAACCCTTTTAGGGTGCCGATGAACAGGCGTGCCAGGATGGCGTCATTATCTACTACATTCCCGATTTTGGATTTGAAGTAGTAGATGTGCTGGTTGGGTGACCCCTTCCCATCAAAGGCTTGAAGAGTTGGAGCTTTGAACTTGGGCGGGTACGGAACCGAGTCCCATTCAGCCGGGTAGGGCCGGACCACTCCTACTTCTTGGAGGTCTTTGCGATTGGCAAGGGCCTCGAGGCGTCGCTCCAGTTGACTCATTCTTTTAACATGAGCCTTTCCCTGGTCTTGGTCGCCTTTTACTTGCGACGAGGACTTGGACGAGCCGGAAGTAGATCGCCGCGTCTCCTCAGAAGGTTCGGAAGATGAGCTTTCTCCCTTTTTTCCTTTGCCCTTTGACTTTTTAGGAGGGGACCTCCTCCTGTCTTCGAGCAGCTGTGCAATCGCCTGCTTGAGGGAGTTGATAGATTCCTGCTGAGTAAGAATCATATCCATTTGTGCCTTCTGGATCTGCTCCAAACGTTTAGTCGTCTCCTCAGGAGTGCCTGTCATGTAGGCGGAGGTCTCCTTCTCGACGGAAGAGTTTGAAGCCCTTGATTCCTCTACGGCGGAGTGAGAATCATTAATGCCATGGGCTAAGGCATTATAGTCAATTGGGGGAATGGCCCCAGTCCGGGTGCGAGTGTGTCGATACACCCCTTCCGGTTCAGAGTCAGACTCGGACTCGTCTGAGCTGACTGCAAGTTATTTTCCCTTGCTCATGCTTGTCATATTCGCAGTGAGCTCCGGGTACTCAACGTCAGAGAAGGTTCTCCTTCTGTGGGAGCGTCTTCTTTTAGCTGACGGAGGAATCAGGGTCAGCTGTCTGACTAAAGACTCTGGTGTACACCTGATCCGTAACGGCACTCAGAGAGCATATGGATGAACCGTTGGCAGCAACACGACGAAGTGGCCTGATTGGCACTTCTTTTCTTCGTCAGATAATCCCTCAAATCCATGGGAGGGGGATTGAAAAGATTAGCCTCGCAACGTCGAAGACGGGAGGCATCTATGTGCTGCACAGCCTGGACGCAAGCATCAGAGACGCGGTTCTTGCGCCGCAGCTGTTCAGCACGCGTCTGGCGTCTCTGTTGAGACAAAACGCGCCTGTCGCGTTGCTGTTTGGTGCGTCGGGGCAGAGACACTTGAGAGAGGATGGGCTGTTGAGCCCCACGCCTATGAGCTCGTGCCTCTTGCGCTTGACGAGGCGCAGTGGTCTCATCTTGGCGTTTGGTGAGTTGGTCCTCAGAGGACCTAACTGAAGGAATCTCGGGTTTGGGGCGCCAAACGCGGACTTCACGTACTGGACGTGGCGCGGGCAAGGCGCGAGATTGTACGTCGCGTCCAGCCTCAGTTGGACAACCAATGGTTCCAACTTGCAGCTGACGCGCACGTCTCCTCTGTCGACGCTCAGCGTTTCGATTGCGTCGAGGAGGTGGAGAGAGACCAACGACATCCTGATGCTGGACGCCAGGGACTTTGACCACGCGGGTTTCCTGAGAGACGCTGACGCGGGTGTTCTGTGCGACGCGGTTGGTCGCAAAGGAAGATGTGCCTGGGACCACGCGGGCCTTCTGAGAGGCGTTGGCGCGTGTACCTTGCTTGGCACAGTCGGCAGCAGGAGAGCTCGAGAAAGCCACAGATCGGGCCTCGAGGCCGTTCCCCGTCGAGACCCGGCGGCAGACGCGGGTCTTTGGGCTCTTGGAGCCGGAAGAGAGAAACTCTTCGTACTTCGCCTGGTCGAACTCGACAACGAGCGATTCGACCATCTTTCCCTTATAGTGGACGCCATCTTGCGCCACTATTTGCTCCTCAGTGACAAACGTAGTCCCCAGCGGAGTCGCCATCACTTGTATGCGCCGGAAAGAAGAAGAGATAGTGATGGGTGTAAAGATTTCCTTGAATCAAATGAAACTATTACAACCAGACTTTTCCTTCCAGTTACAAGGGAGGGAGAATACTGAATCATAAATTCCCCCTTTGTTTAAGGCTGGGTTCTTCGTGTGGCGGTGGAGAGTGAATCTTGTTCTCCGTTGACCAGATGACCGTCCTTCAGGGATCTCCTCTTCGGCCGGTAGAAAGAGTGACATAGCTCTGTCTACCAAAACTCTAAAAGAGAAGGTAGGCGAAAGCTAGCTCGTACGCAGCGAACTTGCTGAAGAGTTGATCTGCTTCTTCTCTCTCTGTGTCGCCCTCTGTCTCTCTTCGCCTGATTGATTCTCTCCGATCTCTCCTTCTGATTGCTGATTGCCTCGACCTCATAGTAAACGAGGCTATTTCTAGAGGTCCTAGGGGGTGAACGTGCCCCCTAAAAACGCTCCACAATGAGGGCCAACTTCCCCGCTACATGGGCGGTAACTAACCCACGTGCCTGCTAAAGACACGCCACGATGGGGACTGATTTCCCTTACGTGTAGGCAGTGATTGGTCCCTTAACCAAGGCGGTTATAACTGAGACGCGGGTTTTAGACCTTTGCGTCTTGAGGCTGAGACGCGGGTGTCAGGCCAACGCGCCTTGATGCTGAGACGCGGGTGTCGAGCCAGCGCGCCTTGATGCTGAGACGCGGGTGTCGAGCTAATGCGCCTTGATGCTGAGGCGCGAGTGTCGAGCCAACGCGCCTTGATGCTGAGACGCGGGTGTCGAGCCAACGCGCCTTGATGCTGAGACGCGGGTGTCGAGCCAACGCGCCTTGATGCTTAGACGCGGGTGTCGAGCCAACGCGCCTTGATGCTGAGACGCGGGTGATAGTCCCTCGCGTCTAGAGCTTGAAACTTTGCTTTTCAATGGCTTGTCCTCCAGTAACTTTTGGACAGCCTACACCAACAACAACCCATTTAGTGAAACATACAATCCGGGATGGCGAAATCATCCCAACCTTTCATGGAAGTCTCCTCAAGGACAAGGATATGGTGGATCATCATCATTTCAAGGACCATCTTCTAATAATCAATTTCACATGGAAAATCAATTCAATACAACACCATTTGTTCCTCCATATGTCCCTCCCAATCAAAGAAAACCATCTTTAGAGGACACTCTCCAACAATTCATGCAGAGCCAACTAATAACTAATCAAACTCAAGCCCAAATGTGTCACAATCAGGATCAGACGATAGCCAGGCTCGAGGTTCAGATAGAACAGTTAGCTGCAATTGTTAAGGGGAGAGAGAAAGGACATTTTCCTAGTCAAACTGTACCCAACCCGAGAGGACAACCTGCTCCTCAAAATACTCCAACAGGCCAGTTTGAAATTAGTTCTGATTCAAACCGTCAAGTCCAATCCATCCACACTTTACGGTCAGGCAAGAGAGAGGACAACCAAGTCCAAGATCCACCAAACAATCCTAATATTGTAAAAGAAAAAGAAAAAAAGGAACCAAAGGAGTCAACAAAGAAAGATGATCAAGTTATTGTTGACAATCGAGATAAATCTTTTGTGCCCAAAGCCCCATTTCCTCAACGTCTTCAACCAACTAGGAAGAAAAATCACTGTGAGGGAATTTTGGAAGAATTTTGGAAGTTTTCAAAAACGTCCAAATCAATGTTCCATTCTTAGATGCCATTAATCAGATACCTTCATATGCTAAATTTCTAAAAGACCTAACCACGGTCAAGAGGAAAAGTTCTACGCCTCGTAAAGCTGCATTTGCTACACAAGCATCATGTCTCATCCAGCAACTCATTGCACCCAAATATGAGGATTCAGGGAGTCCAACTATTTCTATTAGGATAGGAGATCAGGTTATGGATCGGTGGCTACTAGATTTAGGGGCAAGTGTAAACCTTTTACCCTATTCTGTGTACAAAACAATTAGGTTTAGGGGAGTTACAACCCACTAACCTTACATTGCTTCTAGCAGATAGGTCAGTTAAGGTCCCCAAGGAAATTATTGAGGATGTTATTTTGAAGGTCGACGAATTCTATTTTTCTGCTGACTTTGTGGTCTTAGACACTAAACCAGTTAGAGATCCAAGCAATCACTCCCCTATGATTTTAGGGAGACCATTCCTTGCTACTGCTGATGCTGTTATTAGATGTAGGAATGGAGTCATGACCTTGTCATTTGGGAATATGACAGTTGAGCTAAACGTTTTCCATACTAGTTCCCAACCACATGTAATGGACGATCATGAGGAGATCAACATGATTGATGTGTCGGTCAATCACACCTTTGAGGAGTCTTGCTATGAAGACCCCTTAGAGAAATGCTTGGCCCATTTGGAATGAATTTTGATATTGAGGAGTCTATAGAAGAGGTGAACGCATTGTTAGATTCTGTCCCCATCATAGACACCAACCTATGGAGGCCTAAGGTAGAACTCTCACCACTGTCAACATCTGTTCCTATTCCATTAATCGTTGAGCCTCCCAAGTTGGAGCTCAAACCTTTACCTGAAACATTGAAGTATGACTTCCTAGGTAAGTCAGAAACCTTGTCTGTAATCATATCATCTCATTTAGATAAGGATCAAGAAGAAAAGTTGCTAGATGTTCTTGAGGAACATAAGGAAGCCATAGGATGGACCATAGCAGACATCAAGGGAATTAGCCCCTCTGATGTAATGCACCAAATTCATCTTGAAGAGAATGCCAAGACCTCGAGAGAACCACAGAGGCGTTTAAACCCTGTTTTGAAAGAGGTAGTGAGAGCGGAGATAATAAAATTATTAGATGCGGGTATCATTTACCTTATCTCTGATAGTCAGTGGGTTAGTCCAATACATGTTGTATCCAAAAAGTCCAGAGTCACAGTTGTTACTAATGAGAACAATGAGTTGGTTCTAACTCGTGTTCAAACTGGTTGGCGAGTGTGCATAGACTATAGAAAACTCAACTCCATAACTAGGAAAGATCATTTCCTTTGCCTTTCATCAACCAAATGTTAGAACGTATCACCGGTCACGCATACTATCTCTTCCTCGATGGTTATTCAGGATATAACCAAACCCATATTGCTCGTGAGGACCAAGAGAAAACGACATTCACATGTCCGTTTGGCACATTTGCATATCATCGCATGCCCTTTGGGCTATGCAATGCACCGGCTACTTTTCAGCAGTGTATGTTGAGCATCTTTTCAGATATGGTTGAGCGATTTCTAGAGGTTTTCATAGATGACTTCTCTGTTTTTGGGTCTACTTTTGATGAGAGCTTATATCATCTATCATTGGTATTGATAAGATGCAAGGAGAAGAACCTAGTTCTTAATTGGAAAAAGTGCTATCTTATGGTGAAATCTGGGATTGTCTTAGGACACATTGTTTCTGATAGAGGTATAGAGGTTGATAAAGCTAAGATAGAGCTAATCACCAAATTATCACCTCCTAGAACTGTTCGGGAGGTGCGATCGTTCCTAGGCCATGCTGGATTTTACCGCCGCTTTATCAAAGATTTTTCCAAAATCTCTAAACCTCTTTGTGATCTTCTAGAAAAGGATGTTCCTTTTGAGTTCACCCTTCTTGTTTGGAAGCCTTTGAAAGGCTAAAGACCGAGTTAACCACGGCACCCATCATCCGACCACCTGATTGGAATCTCCCATTTGAGGTGATGTGTGACGCTTCTGACTATGCTGTAGGGGTTGTCCTAGGCCAACGAGTGGATAAACTTTCTCATGTCATTTGTTATGCCAGTAAGACTCTTAACGATGCCCAACTGAATTATTCCACCACTGAAAAAGAGTTGTTGGCAGTCGTTTTCGCTCTTGACAAATTCCGTCCATACCTTATAGGTTCTAAGGTCCTAATCTACACCAATCATGCAGCTTTAAAGTACCTTCTCACGAAAAAAGATGCTAAAGCCTGTTTAATCCATTGGATCTTACTCCTACAGGAATTCGACTTACAGATTCATGATAAAAAGGAGCTGAGAATGTTATAGTAGATCATTTGTCTAGGATTGTGGTCGAATCTGTGTCCAACTCACTACCTGTCCTTGAGACATTTCCTGATGAGCAATTAATATCCGTCTCCTCTTCAATTGTTCCATGGTATGCTAACATTGTGAATTATCTTGTCATGGAACAGATGCCCGATTCATGGACCAAGCAAGAACGATGCATTTCTTAGCTAAGATCAAATGGTTCTTCTGGGATGAACCATACTTGTTCAAGTACTGTCCCGATCAGAACATTCGACACTGCATTCCTGACTCAGAATTTAGGAGCATCCTTTCATTTTGCCATGACCAAGCCTGTGGAGGTCATTTTAGTGGGAAGAAAACTGCTGCAAAAATTTGCAATATGGTTTTTATTGGCCCACTCTATTTCGTGACACTCATGTCTATTGTCAATCATGTGATCGTTGTCAACGATTAGGGAAGGTTGCACGCCGGAATGAAATGTCGTTAAACTCGATCTTAGTTGTCAAAATCTTCGATGTTTGGGGCATTGACTTCATGGGTCCCTTTCCTATAATCCATGGATACCAATATATCCTTGTAGCAGTTGACTACGTCTCTAAATGGATAGAGGCAGTAGCATGTAAAACCAATGACCACAAAGTTGTGGTAAACTTCTTGAAAGAGAATGTATTCTCTCGTTTTGGCTTTCCTCGTGCAATCATCAGCGATGTTGGAAAACATTTCTGCAATCGTACATTTGAAGCCTTAATGAGAAAATATTGCATCAATCATAGAGTAGCACCCCTTACCACCCACAGACTAGTGGCCAAGTAGAAGTTTCCAATCGAGCCATCAAGACCATTCTAGAGAAAACTGTGAACACTACTAGAAAAGATTGGTCTCTTTGCCTGACTGATGCCTTACGGGCATATAGAACTGCATTCAAAACTCCTATTGGAATGTCTTCATATAGGTTAGTTTATGGCAAGGCTTGCCATCTTCCTGTCGAGTTAGAACATAAAGCATACTGGGCAATCAAACGCCTAAATTTTGATCTAGACAAGGCAGGAGAGTCTAGGAAACTTTAACTAGATGAGCATGAAGAGATAAGGAATGATGCATATGACTGTTCAAAACGGAACAAGGATCGTATGAAGATTATGCATGATAGGATCATAACTCGGAAGGAATTTCAACCAGGGCAAAAGGTCTTGCTGTACAATTCCCATCTACATCTCTTTCGGGAAAACTGAAATCTCGTTGGACCGGTCCATACATTGTTCATAAGGTACACTCACATAGTGCAGTTGAGGTCCACAATACCACGGATGGTACCACTTTTCAAGTAAATGACCATCGTTTAAAACCATACCGTGAGTATCTAAGCCTTGAAGTGGAGGAAATCCTTCTGGAAGATCCTGTTTTTTAGGATTGATCTCTATATATATTAGGGATCAATTTATGTATTATAGTTTTTGTATTTTTTCCTCTTAACTGGACAATGATGAATGACATCCACTCGTCCTCATCAGGTGCTACCTACCTTCACATTCTTACATTTGTAGCATGTTATGCATTCATTCATACATTGAGGACAATGCATGAGATAAGTGTGGGGGAGGGTTAACATAGGTTTTCTAAAAAAAAAAAAATAATAATAATAAAAAGATTAAAAAAATAAAAAATATATAAAAAAATTTCTTTGTTACCAAAAAACTTTTTGAAAAGAAAAATAATACTTTGACTTATTTTTGTAAGAAATTAAGTTAATTTTAAGGAATAAGAGAACCATAATTAGGATTTCTTATACTTGGTTGAAATAAGAATATTTGTTTAATTTCTAGGGATAGGAAGAAAAATTGAAAAAGTAATCCAGTCTTGATTTTTACCTTGATAAAATATGCATCTTTTATATACTTACATACTTAGGGTTCAAAAACAAAGATTCTTATGCCTTCAAAAAAAAAAAGAAAAGAAGAAAAAAATATATATTATATATAATAAGAATCCTCTAATTAAGCTAGATTTTTGTGCCTCATAAAGCATGATTATTCACGCCTAAAAGTGGTTCATATCACCAAATAAATCCTTAGTTTTGTGGCCTTGTTTGCTTGAGTCCTAAGTCCTTGGGGTGTTTTCTCACCCGGTGCCCTAAAACCGTCTGGCTTGGGAGTCACCGACTAAGGCTCATTACATGGGTAAATTAGAAAGCCTAAAAAAGCTAAGGAATATTACCACCCTTATATATACAAATAATACAAATAAGGCATAAGAGTTAGAGTTGAAGAACCCTTAGTCAAAATATTCACGGTCATAAGATGCGTATGACATAGGGTAAAATAATAGACTATATGAGAATACAATTTTATTCCTAACCTTAATTGATAACAAATATTTGAATAGAGGCTAAGTCTAGGGATGAATAATTCGATACTCTTATAACTTACAAGTTGCTTAATACTTGTAAAAATGCTTCAAATATTTTCTCTTCTTTTCAAAATGTATTTTCAAAAATACTAACAAATTATTTCGTTTCTTTATAGATTTTGTGGGTGTAATCCACTGAAAACCCTCAGAAGACTACAACTCCTCCTCTAGAGGTAACCTAGAGGTTTAAAGTCTTGTTGCACATGCTAAGGGCAATCGCGTGACCTACGAAAGTGGTCCAATAAAAATCTTAGGTTAGTTTTGTTTTGCTCGAGAACGAGCAAAAGATAGGTATGGGGGTGTGATCGTACACATATTTTGCATTCTTTTCATTACACTCCTACATTTATCATGTAATAAATCTGCTAATTTTCTTGTCTTAAATATCTATTTTGCAGAAGATAATAATGAAGAGAAAGAGGATTAAACTAAATAAATACCAGTTAAAATCAGATTTAACTGGATCTATTTGGTTAGCTGAGGATGATCCTAGATCTAGTTAGAACAAATCAAGGATTAGAGGAAATATTCAGCTGAAGATCAGAGCAAATCAGAAAGATAACACCAAATGGAAACCGGTAAAATTCAGATTTCTATAAATCCATTTTGGTTAGCTAAAGATCAACCGAGGATAATATCAAATACAGAGAAGATCAACGGATGAGATGAAGCAAGTTTGACTCAGATTCTGACTGGATACATTTTAGTATTTGAATCATAACTTTCGCTATTGAATCTCAAATCTGATGATTCAAATGATCCAGAAAGAAGATTTAAAGGGCTACAACTTTTATGTTGATCACTGTTTCAAATTCTATCATCTGTTAAGTAATATTCAGCAATCAACACTCCATCAAGCTGCAGAACAGAATTCTGGATAAATCTAATTTGGAGATAAGGGGAAGATTGAAATTTAAAAATAGCCAACTCTTCCTATCTCCCTACACTCTCCCTTATCATTATTTTTCCTATAAATACCTGTATTCATTGAGAGATGAGAGGACACCAGAGGGCTCAAATCTAGAAAAAAAAAGTTTTGAGCGTTGTAATGCGAGATTGGAGACGTCAAGATCTTTGTATTTGATGCTTATGGAATAAAATTCAGAATTCTTCTTCACGATCTTACGGCGTTCAGTCTAAGTTTTTCTTTAATTTTCTCTTTATTTTTTTGCTATTCTTTTCTTTCATATTTGATTCCATGAAGTCATCTCTTTTCTTTTATTAACTTCTTTTGTTTCAGCATCGCTTGGAGGAGAGAGACAACAAGGCGACGATAAGAAATAAGTCCACTGGTTCATCTTCCTCTTTCCTTCGTACCAATCGTTTAATTTCTTTTCTTTCTTATTTTGGGTATTCAAATCTTCGCAAAATGGTTAGTATTTCTTCTTCTTTTGCTTTCTTCATATTTTTATTTTTATTTTGCTTTCTTCTTCAAGATCTTTATTTATTTATTTATTTTTAAAAAACAAAATTTCAATTTTCATCCAAGGGATTTCTCAACTAGAATAAAATAAAAGTGAGATTTTTAATAACTAAAATTTCAAGAACAAGTCTCTGTGGATTCGATCCTATACTTGCCACTACACACTTTGCCAAAAAATTTTTAGTAAGTTTAGGTTTTATAACTTGTATGTGATTCAACAACGATGGAGTTTTTCATGAATTTCGAATCGCGAACATATAGCCTAGTTTTGATGATACATGCATTTGACTTGTATTCTCTATTTTTGTGCATGTTTTCATGTTTATGTTTAAATTTCTTGTATATGTCTATTTTGTCTAAACTATTAGTTATATATATACATCCTTGAGCCACTTGCCTTCATGCATATACTTTTGTGGACTCGTTTATATTTGAATATGTATGTATACTCTACCTTGTACAAGACATACATATGCCTTGAAGATTAAATTATGTTGATGAAAATTAGATTTTCTTGTGTTTCGTGTTTTTTTAAAGGAATTTCTTATTGAGCAAAATTGCCTATTTCCCTTACTATGTCTTTCACGAAACTTGTACACTCATATTACTTGATGTTTTCTCATGATTTTGTTTTCATGAATATTATATGTGCTATATAGATTTTAAGTGACATTGGTTTAGTGATTTTCATG
The DNA here is from genome assembly GCA_038442645.1 of Agave tequilana. Lineage (NCBI taxonomy): Eukaryota > Viridiplantae > Streptophyta > Magnoliopsida > Asparagales > Asparagaceae > Agave > Agave tequilana. The sequence goes on along the minus strand of JAVJIF010015259.1, from coordinate 107,428 downwards.
TTTTATGGAATATAGTCTTATTTTATTCCTTGCTTGAAACTAGTTTACAAGTTTTCATAAAACTAGTTCGTATTCTTCATTATGGTAGAGTTTTTCAAACATACTATATTTTTAAACTTAGTTTTGAAAACCCCTACCCTTCCCAGGGCGGTTGGTTGGGTGACCATGCCTTGTATGCTCATTATTGAAAATCTATTTAAAATATGTGCATGAAATGGGTGGCAGGAAGTATGAGTTATACACTTAATCTTGTTTTGTTTTCAATTAGTATTATTGAATCTTCTCAATTGATATCACAATTGACATTCATTTATCTTGTATACTCATATATGTTTTTATATATGTATGCTTACACTTCAAATAGTATCACTTTCGATTGGTATTTAATTTTTCATACATATATATATATTTTATTTGTGCTTACTATATCTCTATATCTTTGAGCATAAATTTTGATTATGCTAAGCTTGATTTCTTAAATGACAATTATATTTTAATTGATTATTTTTCAATTGGTATCTTATACAAGCTTATGCATCATTTTGTTTTGTATTTCATAAAGGGGGAGAAAATTCATATTTCACCTTTCAATTGGTATTTCAACTGGTTTTGTTTACATTTGGCATCTTACTCCCGCACTTTATGATGAAAAATGATTGAAAATTGATATTGATTTTTTAATTTGGTATCATACGCTCCTAATGAAAAATCATTTTCAATTGGTATATGTTTCATTACTTTCAATCGGTATATGTTTCATTTTCAATATTGGTATCAAACATATTAAATTGATATTATTCTCTATTTGGTATCTCTATTGTAAAATGAGTTTAGTGTTTAACCAAAAAGATTAGTTTATGTTTTTCAAATTGGTATCAAAAGTGTAAAATATTTTCAATTGGTACTAATTTTTACAATTGGTATCAAGATTACCTATATGTTTATATCTTTCAATTTGGTACAAAATTTTTGTTGGTTTCTTCAAAATGTTTTATTTATTTTCAATTGGTATCATCATTTGGTATCATAATGTTTCTATGCATACCTTTGCACTAAATTGATATATTTTTTTAATTGGTATCATAATGTTTTGATTTGATTTCACCCCTTATTGATTTTTGTTTCGGACAAAAAGGGGGAGAACATTGTTTTATTGTTTACTTTAACCCTTTTGTTGATGATTAACAAAAAGGGGGAGAAGTATTTGAGTATATATGCATGTTTATTTATAATTTTATATCAAAGTTTGTTTCATATTGGTATCAAGAGAGTTTGTTTTATGTTTTGTTGATATTGGTATCAAGAGCATGGATATTAGTATCAAGAACATGTTTTGTTATTTTGTTGTGTTAGTATCAAGAACTTTTTTAAATTTTTTATTGTTAATATCGAGAGCTTTTATTATTATCTTTCAATTGGTTTCAAGAGCTTTTATTGATTATCTTTCAATTGAAATTTTTATTGGTATCAGGAGCAACTATTTAAAGAACATGTATAGTTTAAGTTTATATTTTCAATTGGTATTTAAGAACATGTTTATTTTAAAAAAAGGGAGAAGTAATTTATTTTAAAAATTTGGTATCAAGAGCATGTTTATTTCATTGTTTTATGCATGTTATGCATATTCATGGTTAACATTCATTGTATATCTTATTGTTTATTGCTATGCATGAGTTAAGGAGGAGCTTCTTTGAAGCTTAACTTTAATCCATGCATATATAACTCCATGAGTTTTGTCATCATCAAAAAGGGGGAGATTTTTGGCCCAGTGGCCTTCCACTCTAGTTTTGATGATGATTAACTCATGTAGTTATAGTTTACTAATAATCTTGTGATATTTAATTTCAGATATTTAACTAAGATATTAGTAGGTGTTTAGCTTCAACAAAAGTGTTTTGAAGCTTTCACATGGTGATTCAAGAGCTCGAGCGTCAAAGTTCATATCTAGCACTCGTTGGAGTCAAGCTCGAGGAATCACGTTTGGATCGAATCGGCTTGGAGACGGCGTTCTGCAAGAAGGCTTCAGTTTATTTAGTTAAGATTTTGTTTAGATTCATTGTAAAGATTAGATAGTGTGATATGCTCAAGTTCACAACACACACACTTGTTTTGAGTTCATGTTTATTGATTTTAGTTTTCGGTTTAACCGATCTTGGTTTTCATGAATAGATAGAATCAAAACAAGTTTATATGATTTAATGTATATTAGATTTGATCTATATACATCTATGCTTCATATACTTAGAAAAACTTATTTTGATACACTATTCATGTGTTTGGAGTTTTGTATTTAGACAAAACTTATTTTTAGATTTAATATCAAAAACATAGATATAATACCTTTCATGTATATTAGATTCTATCCATATACAATATGCTTCAAAGTTGTTTAAATATCATGTTTTTGTATTTACATGTGTTTTGAAAAAATCGAATTTTCCATTTCAAAAATTCAAGTTTTGAAAAATACAGTTTTTGGTTTAAGACAAATTTTCCAAGTCATAAAAATGATTCAAAATATTTGTAACATGATTTGATTTTTACTCAAACATGTTTGTATTTCAAAGATATGACATGAACTAATTTTTGTGGAATTTATGTGTTTTTATGGGATTTTATATAGGATAAAAACTGAAGTTTTTAAGTCCCATATTTGTCTGGCTGGCTAGCTGCCAGTCGACCGGGCCGGTCGACCGTAACAGTGAGATGTCAACCGGGCCGGTCGACCGACGTGCACAGAATGTGCATGCAGCCTTGCTGTGGAGGCCGGTCGACCGGGTCGGTCGACCGCCATAGAGCTCTACTATCTGGAAATGCCTCCGGTCGACCGGACGATCGACCGGACAGAGAGCTCTGCTCTCTGTATCCAGCTCGGTCGACCGGGCGGTCGACCGGCCAGAGAGCCGTTGCTCTCTGGCTCTGGGCACGGTCGACCAGGCGGTCGATCACTGGGCTTAACGGTCAAATTTTTGACCGTTGGCCCGTCGACCGGCCGGTCTACCAGAAGGGCATTCTTGCCCTTTTCAGCTGCCAACGGGCAGATTTCTAATAGGGCTATAAATACCCCATTTGAAGTTAGGTTTCAATAAGATTTTTCAAGAGCAAAATTTCTCCTATTTACAAGTGTTTTAATATAAGTTTTCAAAAGAGTTTTTAAGCCAAAAAGATTCATCTTTATTTGTTTTTAAGGGTTGAAAAAATTAAAGAAAAATAGAGATTTGGGATATTTGTTTTGTTCTTCATTCTACATCTATTCTAGTTTTTTTCCCAAGTATTTTTCTTTGTTATTTGATTCCCAAACACCTTGATTTCTCACACTTGAGCTTATCTTCTATCCTATCTATTAGGATCTTTGTTTAGTGAGAAAAGATTGGGTTTGTGGTCTTTGTGATCACCTTGAGTTGTAAACCCTTTTCCTTGTTATTGAAACCCTCTTGTGTAGAGGTGAGTCTGAAGGTTGGTTTGGAATCCCTCTAAGTGTAGAGGAGATTGTGATTGTTGGCTAAGTGCCTATCCCTCTATTATGAGGTTGATATTGTGGTGGCTTTGTGCCTAGCCTCTAAGTGTAGAGGTTGTGTTGTATTTGAGAGAGGAGTTGTGTACTCCCGGTTATTGTATTGCCTAAAATCCTCAATGGAGTTTCCCTGTGTGGGAAGTCCTGTGTGGACGAGTTAGTGAAAATCCTTCTGTGTGAAGGTGGGGACGTAGACCTGTGTGCTCGAACTTCGAAACATATCTCGGTGTTTGCGTTTGATCCACTTACTCTAACTCTCTCTCTTTCTCTCTCTTTTACTTTGTGCATTGATTCATATTGTCATATCATATACATGCTTGTATTGTTTGTGTGTGCCCATACTTGTGTTTAACCAAGAGAGCTTTACATAGCACCTCAACTCTTATTTAGAGGAATTCAGAGGAGTTAGTCCAGAGCCCTTCATCGGGAATTCGGCTACACTCGTTGGTTATACTAAGTATGTTGCATTAAGTTTTTAATTTTCACATTATTGTTCATTAGATTAACCGTACACCTATTCACCCGCTAGGGGTACTTTCAGAAAGGGGTCCAAATCAAGAAGATGAAACTCAAGTTCACATTCAATTCCCCATAATGGATGTGACTTTCTAAGATTGGTGATTCAAGTTAAAGAATGGCAGGTATGGGAATCAAAACTGACTCTAAAATGTTGCTCAAATTGGGTAACAAAACAGGAGTTAATATTGTTTTAAAAATTTGAACTGGATCACAAATTTGAGAATTAAAGTCACATTCCTCATTGAGTTTAATTTCATAAAAATGAGAACTTGCCAATTTGTCAATGGGACTTTCAAAAGTATGAAATTGGTCAAGTTCAATATGGTGATCATAAATGATTAGTTATTCAATTTCATAATGGACTGGCACTGGATCCAATACTGACTCGGGAAAAGGCCTGAATTCAGGTAAAAATACCTCAATCAATATTGAATCAGGAAGTGAAATTGAATTACCAAGTGGAAGTTCAGGATCATATTCATGCTCAAGTTCAATTTCAGGAAAAGGATATATGATCATGCTCAAGTTCAATTTCAGGAAAAGGATAACTTGCCAAAATGTCAATGGGATTTGAAGCTTGCATAAGTTCAGATGGGTGTGCTGAAATTGAATCTTGATTTTTAAAATGACAAGAGTCCTGGGTCAGATCAATAGAGTTTAGGATAGTGATAGGTAGTAAAAAGTGCATATTTATCAATACATTTACTATCACATTTTCATATTTATTCCTATAATTTTGCACATTTACTAATATTTTATTATTTATTGTGTACAGGCCTTGAGTAATTAATTAAATAAAGAATAAAGCCCTAAATGAAGCCCAAAAGCCCATGTCCAAGCCCAAGTGCAAAAGTGCAATTATCAAATGTCAAAGTTGCAATTACAAAGTGCAAAAATTGCAAATACTAAAAAGAGGGAAAGGATAGAATTCTATTCAACCCTAAATGCTTGGTGGATGAGGATAAATAGAGTGCAAGGATGAAATTCGTTTTGGAAGAGATTTGGATTTAGGGTAACTTGATTTTCAAGTTATCCCAAAATCTCAAATTAAAGAGTCGAGATGCCAGATACAGATAGATACGCCCAGATGGACGGACCAGAGGAGGCCACGCGCAAAAGCGCGCGGCCAGGGATAAGAATTTGGCCGCGGAAACGCGGCCAAAGCCGCGTTTTCGCAGCAATGTGGATGAGGCTTCGTACCAGATTTCTTGGCTGAGTTTCACCGGGACTCTACTTCCTTCTGAGCCTATAAATACCCCTGCAGACGCAACAGAGAGGGTCATCCAGAGACGAGGAGATTAGGGTTTCTTTAGCTTTCTCTTTAAATTTCTGCAAATTGTAATTTCATTTTAAGCACATTGTGGAGAAGAAGGAGCTTTGTATTTGGAGGATATTTTCGAATAAAGGTTACCTCTTTGCCATTTCAATTACTGTCTTTTAATTTGGTTTTTCTCTGCAATCTGTCTCTTGTTTTGTTTTTCTTTCTTTTTGCAATCCTTCTTATTAAACAACATAAAAAAAATAAATTGAAAAGATAAAAAAAAATGATGAACTAATTCCTTATTGTGGTTTGCTGAATTCTTAAACAACCCTAGAACAGTTAAGAATTGATCGGATTGATAACACTTTTTAGAAACCCTAGGTTTAAGGTAAATTGCTTGAAGATTAAATTGATGACTAGCTTTCTAATCTAGGTTTACCTTTAAATAATTCTTCACACTTCATGCTTAAGAACTTTGACAGCGTAACTTCAAGGTAAAACTTCTCTTACGCCGTACTTAGATGTTAGGATGAAAACGTGTTGGATTTTTAGGAGTGCAAACTAGTAAGATTCTAAAATCTTTTCTCTTGCTTGCATCTTCTCTAATAAACCTAGGATCGATTTCATGTATTTCAAGATGATGTTCAATATCCTTAACTTGCACTATGGGTTGTGGTAGAAGATCAGTAAAACCGCATCTCTCCAATCATATATATTTCAAATCTATTCTCTTTTGTCTTATTTTGAAGATACTGAGGAATCGGCCGAAAAGCTTGCATCGCATCCTTCCCTGTGGATCGACCCGTTTTGGCCCTTGCTGCAACGGATAGCATTGAGACTGAGAATTCTACAAATCAATCTTTTTCTTTACAAATTCTCAATTTCAATCAAAATTTTGGCGCCGTTGCCGGGGAAGGACGGTAAGTTTCTCTCTAAAAAAAAAACTAATTATTGATTTATTTATTCTTTTTGTTTGCAGGATCAGAGAACAGGAAAACTAACAGCAGCAAAGGACATATAGCAACTTTGTGCCTCTGCCCTCGAAGGCAGAGCAGCAAAGCATACTACAGAGCTACGTTTGCGCGGCAATAGCCGCGTTTTCGCGGCCTGAGTAGTGAACTACTCACTCAGTTTTCTGCAGGTTGCTGCAAATTGCAAATTTAGTTTATTGCTCTGTTAACTTTTCTCTGTGATCACCCTGCACACTGCTAATTAATTAACAATAACCTATTTGTTGAAAAAAATAAAAAAAAATTAGACTCTTGCATATAGGCACGTGTCTATTTAATTTTTTTTAATTCCTTTTGAAGAGTGCTGGAGATGAGGTACGTTCGCATTGCATATAGACTAGGAAGCACCCTTGGCTAATTTTCTGCTTTGAGTGAATATTTGTCTATTGCTTTACACGTGCACTAAATTGACTTAAGGGCTTGTCCTATAAATAAGATAAGGTGGGGATTTCATCACCCTTCCTTGGCCCACAAATCATCTCCGTTGCACTCACAACCCTAACCCTAAATAAAAAATGAGTAGACATTGGCCCTAGGGACATCTCGGACTCAATTAGGAGATTATCCTAAGGGGGAACGGTGTTGGAATTTGACTCTTGCCAAATCAGTGTCTAGGAAGGGGATTGAGGGCCGAAAGCCCGAAGATTGGTGGTTATTTAATTAAGGAACGTCTTTGACGGAAAATCTCCCACCAATCTTTCCCTGACCTGGCTGATTAACTTATGGTCAAAGTCTGCATTATACCTCCCGTGGACAGTCTAACCAGTTAGGAGTCGTCTAGGTCATAGGTCTACCCTAACTTAGTTTAGAATTTTTTTATTTTTCTTTGTTTGCTTATTTGTTTGTTTTTTGTTTGTATTGTGTGATATGGCATATAACAACAATTTTTCTAATTTTAATCCATATTACACACCAACCTCTTTTTCGGATATTACCAACCCGGCATATCATAACTTTGACCAACCTAGTGTGCCGGAATGGTCTTATCCGAATGAATATAACCCATGCCCCTCATCTTATGACCATAATTTCCATACCAATTTCAACTCTTCATAGAGTCCATGGGGATTCGCCTCCCCCGAGTCCAATTTTCAACCAACTTGTCCTCCTTATTCAACTTGTCCACAATATTTCTAAGATTCATACTCAGATCCACCAATTCAGAATAGAAAACCATCTATCTTGGAAATGATGAGTATGCATGAGTCCAAGCAACAATCACCATCAATCTTAGACTTGATGATGCGTGAGTCCAAGCAACAATCACAGAATCTGACCGACTCACAATTCCATCACGAGTGTCACAACAACACTTCATCTTTTCAAGTCCAATCACACCAAAATGATGCACCAATCGACTATGAAAAGATGCTTGAAGCCATGACTCAGGCTAGATTAGCTCGTGATCATGAAACAGATATGATGGTTCAAACTTTACGTTCTTACCGTTCGGCCATTTCTGATACCGCTAACCATTTTGTTAGAGCCGACGAGCCACGTTGTTTTGGATAACAAGATTCTAATTCAGTACAATCATTTGAACTTGCCCAAACTCCAATTTTTGAAAATGATATTGATAGTTTGGCGAGTTATTCCTTTCCTGAAATAGAACTTGAGCATGAATATTATCCTGACCCTGAACTTGGTTATTCAATTCTACTTCCTGATTCAATATTGACTCCGGTGTCTTCACCTGATTTCAATTTTTCCGAGTCAACATTGGATCCTATGCCAATTCATCATGAAATTGAATCACCCATTTTTTATGATCATATTGAACTTGACCAATTTTATAATTTTGAAAGTCCCATGGATAAATTGGCAAGTTCTCATTTTTATGAAGTTGAACTCAATGAGATATGTGACCTTGATTCTCAAATTTGTTGTGATCGAGTTCAAATTTCCGAATCAATATTGACTCCTGTTTTGTTACCCGACTTAGGTAATATTTTAGAATCAGTTTTGATTCCCACACCTATCATTCCTGAACTTGAATGACCAATATTAAGTCACATTCCATTGTGGGAAAATAATTGTGGACTTGAGTTTCAACTTCTTGACTTGGACACACTTCTTGAACCGAGCTCGTCTCCTGAACCCTTACTTGATTTAAGTTTCTTTCCTGAGTCGGTATTCGTTCTCATACTTCTGACGTCCAAGTCAATCATTCCATCTTTTCACACTCCATTTTGGGACAAGGCGGTTGACACAATTGACTCTGAAAATAATTATGAAATTTGGAAATTTGATGGGGTGGAATTGTTAAAAAATAATCATACATACATTTTAGTGGGTTATACAAGAGAGATTTCTGGTGGGTTCCTCCGAATTCCACAAAAAGTAGATTGGGCCTCAACGCTTGGCCCAATTAGACCACCATCGGAACCACCACCTTGAGGTAATATTTACCTTCCCTTTCTTCTTTTTCATGCATACATGCATACATTCATACATTGAGGACAATGCATGAGATAAGTGTGGGGGGAGGCTTTACTAACATACTAACATAGGTAGGAACTAACAAAATTTTTCAAAAAAAAAAGGGACAATATTTTGACTTATCTTTTGAAAGAAATCTAAGTTAGTCTTAAGAATTAGGAAAATCATGATTAGGATTTCTAAAAACTTGGTCAAAATAAATAAATTGTTGAATTTTTAGGTATAAGAGTAAAAATTGAATAATTAATTAGTCTTAATTTTTACCTTAATGAAATGTGCATACCTAAAACACTTACACATCTAGGATTCTAAGACAAAGACTCTTGTGCCCTATAAAAAATAATACAAAAAAATGAAAAAAATTCACTAATTAAGCTGGTTACATGTGCCTCAAGAAGCATAAGTATTCACGCCTAAAGGTGATTGTATAAATAAAGTTCTTAGTTTTGTGGCCTAGTTCACTCGAATCCTTAAGTCCGTGGGGTGTTTTCTCACCCGGTGCCCTAAAACCGACCGGTTTGGGAGTCACCGACTTTAAGTTCGCTACATGGGTGGATTAGAAAGCCTAAGAAAACTAAGAAATATTATATATGTACTAACACATCTAATAGTCAATTAGTTAGGTATGAGGGCCTTAAGAAGCCTTGATACTTACACGAAAGAAAATTAGATGAGTTATACATATTAAAAAAAGAAAAAAATAAAAAAAAGAAGAAGGGGCATGAGAGTCCAAGTTAAGGAATTCCTAAATTCACAAGGGAGCATATGACTTTTGGTAACGAAAAAGACTATACAAAAATTCAATTTTTATCCTTACCTATAATGGATAACAATTTACTTTATAAAGACTAAGTTTAAGAATGAATAAAAATGATAATCCTAAAACTTATAGACTACTTAGTCTCTTCAAATAAATTTCAAATATTTTCCTTTTTATGAATTTTTTGGGTGTAATCCGCTGCAAACCCTCACGAGACAACACTCGTCCTCTAAGGTAACCTAGGGGTTTAACGGCTTGTTGCATGTGCTAAGTGCAACCGTGATTCCTACGAAAGTGAGTTAGGATAGATTAAATTTTCTTTTCTTTTTGATTTTTACTCGAGGACGAGCTAAAAGATAAGTGTGGGGGTGTGATAGGTAGTAAAAAGTGCATATTTATCAATACATTTACTATCACATTTCATATTTATTCCTATAATTTTGTACATTTACTAATATTTTATTATTTATTGTGTGCTGGCCTTGAGTAATTAATTAAATAAAGAATAAAGCCCTAAATGAAGCCCAAAAGCCCATGTCCAAGTCCATGTCTAAGCCCAAGTGCAAAAGTGCAATTATCAAATGTCAAAGTTGCAATTACAAAGTGCAAAAATTGCAAATACTAAAAAGAGCGAAAGGATAGAATTCTATTCAACCCTAAATGCTTGGTGGATGAGGATAAATAGAGTGCAAGGATGAAATTCGTTTTGAAAGAGATTTGGATTTAGGGTAACTTGATTTTCAAGTTATCCCGAAATCTCAAATTAAAGAGTCGAGATGCCAGGTACAGATAGATACGCCCAGATGGACGGACCAGAGGAGGCCACGCGCAAAAGCGCGCGGCCAGGGATAAGAATTTGGCCGCGAAAACGCGGCCAAAGCCGCGTTTCCGCGGCAATGTGGATGAGGCTGCGTACCAGATTTCTTGGCTGAGTTTTACCGGGACTCTACTTCCTTCTGAGCCTATAAATACTCCTGCAGACGCAACAGAGAGGGCCATCCAGAGACGAGGAGATTAGGGTTTCTTTAGCTTTCTCTTTAAATTTCTGCAAATTGTAATTTCGTTTTAAGCACATTGTGGAGAAGAAGGAGCTTTGTATTTGGAGTATATTTTCGAATAAAGGTTACCTCTTTGCCATTTCAATTACTGTCTTTTAATTTGGTTTTTCTCTGCGATCTGTCTCTTGTTTTGTTTTTCTTTCTTTTTGCAATCCTTCTTATTAAACAACATAAAAAAATAAATTGAAAAGATAAAAAAAATGATGAACTAATTCCTTATTGTGGTTTGCTGAATTCTTAAACAACCCTAGAACAGTTAAGAATTGATCGGATTGATAACACTTTTTAGAAACCCTAGGTTTAAGGTAAATTGCTTGAAGATTAAATTGATGACTAGCTTTCTAATCTAGGTTACACCTTTAAATAATTCTTCACACTTCATGCTTATGAACTTTGACAGCGTAACTTCAAGATAAAACTTCTCTTACGCCGTACTTAGATGTTAGGATGAAAATGTGTTGGATTTTTAGGAGTGCAAACTAGTAAGATTCTAAAATCTTTTTCTCTTGCTTGCATCTTCTCTAATAAACCTAGGATTGATTTCATGTATTTCAAGATGATATTCAATATCCTTAACTTGCACTATGGGTTGTGGTAGAAGATCAGTAAAACCGCATCTCTCCAATCATATATATTTCAAATCTAATCTCTTTTGTCTTATTTTGAAGATACTGAGGAATCGGCCGAAAAGCTTGCATCGCATCCTTCCCTGTAGGTCGACCCGCTTTGGCCCTTGCTGCAGCGGATAGCATTGAGACTGAGAATTCTACAACTCAATCTTTTTCTTTACAAATTCTCAATTTCAATCAGATAGCTAAATTGGTCAAAGATTGATAAGATAGAGTTTCCTTATTCCTATAAATGCTAACAAATTGACTCAATTGTCTTTCCAACTTATTGATAGACTCGGTAGAAGATTTTTGAAATTGTAACGTGGACTCCTACAAGATTTCTATACTTTTTTCTAGAATTGATTTTTTTGCAAGTGGATGTTCCAGAAAGGGAGTGTAAGAATCGCGGTTTTGGAAAGATAGTGAAGTTTTGTGAGTCCAACATGGTTTGAGATTGAAGCTTGGACTCACACAAGAGTTCCTTACTCGTTTTCAGGGCAGATGGTTGTTCATTATGCGGAGGTGGAATTGAGTAAGATTCTTAAAAATATTGTAGAATTAGAGAGGCCAACACTTTCTGACGTTGTCGCTTGGCCTCTTACAAGTTGGCTTCTATACTCTTTTCTATCTCGGATTTTTCTTCAATGGGAGGTCCAGACAAAGGAGTATAGGAAGCGAAATCGGGGAATGAATATTGTGTAAATAGTGGACAAGGTGGACACGGTGGACAAGGAGGTTGAAAATTTAACTCGGGGGAGGTGAATCCCCATTGACTCTGTGAAGAGTTGAAATTATTTTAGAAATTAAAGTCATCAGATTGTGGGTATGGGTTGTATTTATTCGGATAAGTCCAATCCTGTGTATTTGGTTGGTTCATATTGTGAAAAATCGTGTTGGAATTATCCGAAACAAATGGTGTCGGTGTGAAATATGGATTCATATTCGGATTGAAAGAATTGTTATTGTTGAATTCTATTTCACAAACAATTACAAACAAAAAAGAAAGAACAAACAACAAACAAAAAGAAAAGACAAAATCAAAACCAAGCCTATATTAAGGTTGACCTAGACCTAGACGACTCCTAACTGGTCGATTACCCAGGGGAGGTTGTTGCTTGAATCTGACCACAAGCTAATCGGCCAGGTAGGGGCAAAATGCGGTTGGAGGTATCCGTGCGTAAGCAACGGGCCTTAATTACGCCAAACCACGGTATCTTCGAAGCGTAAGCTCTTAATCCCCAACCTTAAACACCGATTTCACAAGAGTAAGATTCAAAAGAAGTTTCACCCTCGGTCAATCTCTTAATGAGTCCGAGATGTCCCTAGGGGCCAACGTCTATCAATTTTTATTAGGGCTTGGGTTGTGTGAGTGGGGAGGTGGTTTTTAGGCTAAGGAAGGGTGATGAAATTCTACCTTATCTTGTATAGGTTTTGCCCTTAATTTCAATTCGTGTTGTGTGCCTTATAGACAAGAATATAACACAAAGCGAGTAATTCACCCACGTATTTGTCCTATGCTATATGCAATGCCATATGTACACCTCAATCCAGATCACAACAACAGAACAAAATACAGTATGTTGGAATTGAATTGACACGTGCCTAAATGCAAATGTCTAAACCATTTTAAAAGCGTCCAAATACCATATTTTAGTTCTTTAATTTATTGCGGTGTGTAGGCAATCAAAGCAGGAAAGTAATGGTACAGATCAACTAGCTATTACAATGAACACATCTCAGCGCAACAAGATACACAATGATCACAAAATAGCCGCGTTGGCGCGGCAAATGTCGCATTTGCGCGGCGTTTGTTTAGAAGCTGGGTTCCTGCCTTCTAGAGCAGAGAGATGCAAAGCTAGTTTTTGTTCTGTAATGTTAAGTTCCTATAAAAAATGTCCTGCACACCAAAATAGAGAAGAAAATGTTAACAAAAACGTGAAATCAAAACCATTCCCATCCCCGACAACGACGTCAAAAATTTGATCGGGGCGGAACTAGCACTCAAAAAATGTGTATTTTATAAAATCAATGAAATACTTGTATGTGCTAATGTTCCCTCGATACTTCCGTTACAGCATTGGCTCAACGAGTCGAATCCACAGGGACGGGAGGCGATAAAAGCATTAACAGTCTCTATTCACGTGTTATGTTAACAAGTCTTCTTTATTAAAAGAATTAGAAAAAGGAAAGGAAAGAAAAGAAAATCAAGCATGTGGTAGGTGGAGAAGGCGATGAAAGCGACGATGTGAAAATAAAAGAGAAGTGGTTTGGAAAGCAAAATAAAGATGGAACAAAGGTGAACTAGAAAGTGGTGAAGACAATGATAGAAAAAATGGTAAAAGAGTTTGAAAATAATTTTCAAAACAAGACAAAAGAAAACTCATGGCTACTAACTACTAATTGCTCCACTAGCAATGCTAACCTCTTAGTGATAGTTGCCTCACATGGATCCTTGCCATCACTAATCCTTGGCTTCAAGAGACGATACAGAGCATGGCTCATAAGATTGTTCTTCTACATTCAAACAACACATTCATACCACATAACAAGTTACAAGCTACTATTAAATTATCAAAGCTGGTTAGAGGTGAGCATGAAATAAAGAAGGCATTGCAAGTTGGTAGGTTAGGTGTTAGAAATGTTAGAATGTTAGAATCCATCACCATGAGCCATCAATGGCTCTTACAAGAGCAAGGCCTTTTAGAGGCTATTAGATTCATGTGGATTATCAAGTAAGTGTTTAGATAGTTAGTAGTTAGTAGTTAGATTGTCATGAGAAGAAGAAATTAGCCAAGTATCATGTAGAAGATGGAGAAGATTATAATGGAGAAGAAAGGAGGCACCTTTACATAGATAGTCACCATCTATTACATCAATCCCTCTCTATCTCTCTCTGAATTTCTCAGCCCTACTACAAGATCTAAAAAAATAATACAAATACAAAAGAAAAGAAAGAAAGAACACCTACACTATCCTACACTAAAACATAGAAACCCTAACCTAAAATCAAAAACTGCTTCGTTTTGGACCTCTACAGGGGTTTTTATAGGCATAGGATGCTTCTAGAAGACGAGACGGGGCCACGTGTCGAAGATCACGCGTGCCCCACCACATTGCCGCAGATCCACGGCTATTGCCGCGGATCCGCTGCAATACTAGGGACCTAGGTCCCTGGTTTTGGTGCTGGGATGCGCGACGCTTCGGGACCTTCTTGGTATATTCAGCTTTGGGTATATTCGTTCGAATCTTCGTTTAACATGTGCAAAAATATAGATTCAATGTATCTTCTAGAAGTTCCCTTACTTGGCCTCCAAGTAATGCGGATTTAATTACCCAAAAATGGGTTTAATTAAGCTCTTATTACTTCTTTGTCCTTAAACTCTTGATTTACCTGCAAGAGAGACCAAAACACGTTTCAAACTGACATTTTATTCATAAATCAGTAGGAAAATGCGATATAATAGTGCAGAATTATAGACTAATCACTCGAATGATACATGAAGAATGGAGCTTATAGCTTTCCCCATCTCTAGCCAGTTACACATGAGTGGAACACAGTCTATGCCTATGTCTGGAGTCTGGTTATTGTATAGTACCTTAACTACATTACATAAAAAGTGGACAATTAAGGAAAGGTTAGATAGAAATAAAGTTTTGTTAGACAAAAATACAGAAAGGTGGACAAATAAAAATAAGTTGGACAAAATTTCAAAAATGGTGAACATACTTACATTAACCAGGGGGCACATCCAGACATATAACCACTCTTACTTTTACTATCAGCAGCTACTTGCCTCTCGAGGGCCAGCTTTACATTACAAACACCATTGATGGTTTCCTCATGGATAGTCAGAGCCCACGTCATGTCTTTTACTGTTTTCACGCTCCGACAGTACCCACAGAATTTCATGAATACTGATTGTTTTGTGTTTGGGATCCATATCATGCAAAGCTTGTAGACGATTTGAAGGAAGACAAAATCATCAATATTCTCATTTTTTTCACTCTCAACGAGCCTAGAAGGGAGCTCCTCTAAACAATACCTTTTAAAGATGAACAACGGTGGCAAAATTGTAAGAAGGGAGCATAAATATTAACAAAAGTGAATGGAAACAAACCAAAGTGGACAATAAATGTACATGGCGGACAAATTATATTATTGCCGGACAAACAATGAAGTTGGACACAATTTAATGCAAATAACCTCTGCTTCTTTTCAGACTTGATCTTCCTGCCTCGTAGGACCTTCTTCTCTTGTCCTTTGCCACTATGATCCTTCTTCTTCTCCCAAGGATTACTACTAAAATACTTGATCCAGAGGGGAGTTTTCTCTGTGTTCTTCCTAACGAAACAATCAGCGGTGGGGAGGAAATGTTTGACTGTGAATCCTAAAAGGCTTGAAGGCGTGAAGTACACCTTCAAACCAGAACCTTATCGTCTTTTCATTTTACTCTGGGAAAATCTTCTCAAGGATAGTGGTCCCAGGTCGAAGTAGTTGACAAACAGACAATCCTGAAAGACTACCTGATGGGCATCTGTAATGCGAGGTTACAGACCTCCATAAACTTTGAGAATATATATGGATTTAGGAGACAGTGCGGAGCCATACTCTACTATCCTTCTTTTTCTTCGTTGCATGAGTATCTCTGTGGAAGTTCAAATTATAAAATGGTGAACAAATATGAACATAGGTGGACAAATTTGTATGAAGATGACAAATTTTTTTAATAAGGTAGACACAATTGTGATAAAAGTGGATAAATGTTAACAAAGGCAGAGAATAAACCTAAGATGACAAAATAAGATAAAAGTAAATAAAAATTAGTAAACATCTACAAAAAAAGCTTCAGGTGGACTACACAGTTGAAAATTTAGGCCAACCCTAACCATAACCCTACCGAGGGAGGAACATGTGTTTGCAGTTCACATAGTGGACAATCTTTTAACAAAGTTAGACAGAATTATGGACTACGTTTCGCTGAAAAATGGCCGATTTTCCTTGGCTATTGCAACATCTTTCTCAAATCTGACCATTACTGCTTTCCTCTCTTAACATGAACCGTTTGTGTTTAGATTGGGAGATTCTCAGGATGCAGAACATATTATTGATGCTATTCTCTGCATCTAGCCATAGGGCTAATGATGGATGGCTCCATATGCGCTAAAGGAGAAAGGTCGTCCATGACCGGTTGAACGCTCTGATCATTGAATGGGCGTTTGAGAGGAATTAAGGTGCAAAGATTTTGAGAGATTGAAGAAGATGAAAAGGTTGACAAATTTTGGGGATTATTGAGAGATTGAAGAAGATGAAGAGACAGATAAATTTTGGGGGTAATTTTTTGGGGTAAACTTTTGGGGGAAGAAAAAGAAAAAAAATTACATGTACTATTATTGCAATGATGTCGAAGTATAGATTTTTACTAGGAGGGCATTGCGACGTGACGATGGGGAAACAACGAAGCGATCACAAAGCATAGGGAAGGACAAGACTGACATTCCACCCTACCAAGGGACCCACGTGCTATGGATTTGCATACAACATGACCTAGAAAATAGGAAAAGTTGGATTGGAGGAGTTTTTGACAAGGTTTTAAACAGTGAAAAGATTTTGACGTGTTAATATTTTATGAAGAGCTAAAAGTAAACAGAAAACCCACAATGTTCAACTGAAAGGTGTTTTGAGCTATCATACATGTCTGTCTTGAGTGAAACATCAAATACTCATTTTCTGTACTTAAACTTGAGACTTCTCTTGATCCAACCGGTCATAAGTCGAGGACCTCTCCTCGTAAATAGCAAACACATCCTATTCTTGTACCATAAGTATTGATTTTGGGAAACTAAAGCCTTGGAAAAAGATTGATTGAAGAGAGCAAGACCTCGTGCTTCTACTACCATGCACCTGGTTAGTAAACTAACCCGTTGTGCCCTAAGGCCATGTTTGTTTTCTTGGAAGGGAGAGGAATAGAGAGGGAGAGAGGCTCTCTTCCTCTTCTGATATTTGGTTCCTGGATTAAGAGACTTTCTTCCTCCAGCTGAGTGCTGAGCTAGCGCTGAGTTGGAGGAAGAGAGGGTTTTTTTTAAGCCCAAATTTGAGTTGAAGAGGTGGGGAGCATGAGGATCAGATGTAATTTTATTGTTTGTTTATTCTCTTTTCATTTTTAACTGTAAAGAGAGAGCATTTTGATCCCATCACCACCCTTCAACTCCTTCTCACCATCCATCTCCTTCTCGCACCCTCTCTCTTGTCATCGATCTTCTCGTGCCGGCCGAAATTGGAATCGATCTTGTCCCCTTGTCTATTATTCCATCTCAGATCTCTTCGGTTCGATCTCCTCGTGATGACGCTCGTGGGTTCGATGCGCTCCCTGCTGCTCAGATTCGATTGCCTTCCTCTCTCTTGGCCCCGACCTCGTCAGGTCGGCAGAAGTTGGGATCGATCTTGTCCACCTGTCTCCACTTCAATCTTGGATTTCTTGGGTTCGATTCCTCATGGCGCTCGCTTGTGGTCCGATATGCTTCGTGCTGCTCGAATTCGATCGCCTTCCTCTTGGACCCGATCTCGTCATGCCAGTTAGAGTTGGGATCGATCTAGGCCCCGATCTCATCACTTTCCTCCCTCTTGCCCCGATCTCGTCATGCCAGTTAGAGTTGGGATCGATTTTGGCCCCGATCTCATCACTTTCCTCCCTCTTGCCCCGATCTTGTCGCGCCCATCTGAGTTGGGATCAATCATGTTTGTTGGTCTTGTATTCGATGTGCTCTTTCTTGGGTCCGATATCTTCTTGATGGCAATGATGAAGAAAGTCTGAGCCACTGTCTGTCCCTCGCTATAGTACTTGGTGGTGGTTTTCTCTTTTGCAGACTTGGTGTTTCCCTGGATACACTACTTAGTGAGAACTCTGATTTTGTCAAAAAAAATTCTCTTGATTTGTCTCGCATATTGTTGTTTTCTTACTATACTTGATTGTGCACTAGTTTTTCTGAAATTTGCTGAAATGAATATCTTATAAACTTGCTGAAATTTGCTGAAATGATCAAATGAAACTTACCATACAAGATTATGCACTAGATTTGCCGAAATTGAATTAACTGATGATAACTATCACTAGATTGTGCACTAGAGTTGTCACACCATGTAGATACCTATGTTATCCTTTTCTTTATGCCCATATTGAAATGAAGCAATTTTCATGTACTGGCACCAAATTATGAATCTTCTTGGTCTTCAAAGGACATATGTGCAAAGAATCAAGTTCAACATTCATGAGTAATAATATTATACAATCTGTTTCTGTCACATAAAATCTCCACAAGTTTCTCAACATTCTGATTTTGTTATTAATTCCTTTAGCATTCATTTTATCAGCTCTCTATTACATTGTTGCCTGCTATAACTTTATGACATATTTCCAGTAACTAGTACTAAATGAATGATAGTTTAGAGATTATTCTATCATTCTCCAGATTATCCTCTTGGAAAGCTAATTAGACAGAGTGAAGTATGGGTCAGGCTTCACTCTGATTTCAGTAAACTGTACCCTATGCAGCTTTAGTGGAGATTTGTGAGTAATAATATCATATATAATCAATCATCTTCGTGCAGATTATGTTGTCCTTAGCAACATTATTAATTTGTTTGCTGCAAAGAGGGTTAGAAATGAAGCATGCTTGCAATAATTAGTAGTTGCAAGATGACACTGATCAACTGATTGGGTCCTGTTCTTTCAAGACAATGCAATCTCCAGAAGAAAAGAAAAAAAAAAAATCTGTATTCTTGCATTCTTGCAAAGAGCCTCACACCTAGGAGTGGCTAATGGGGCGGGTCGATCCGCTTCAACCCGCCTCGCCCCGCCCTGTGCGACCCGTTTGAGTCGCACAGGACGGGTTGCGGGTCAACCCGGAACCCCCCCCCCCCCCCCCCCCCCCCCGTTTAGGGGCGGGTCAACCCGAATTGACCCGTCCCGTTTAAACGGGACGGGTCAGATTCGTCCCGTGACGAATCACGGGACGAATCGGGTCGGGGAACCCTCCTCTTTATTTTTCTTTTTTTTAAAGTCCTATATTATTATATTTGTGAGACTGGAAAATTAGTTTTAGACCCCTATTTTAATTTTTTTTTAGCCCTCAACAGCTCAAAAAATTCCCTATTGTGGTAAATTTGAAAATTTTAAAAATAAAATAATAATAAAATTCGAGACGGGTCCAACCCGTCTCGGCGAATCCGGGTAACGAATCGGGTCAGAGACCCGATTCGTTAACCCGATTACTTGATTCGTCTCGTTGGATTCGTTACGAGACGGGTTCAACCCGTCTCGTAACGAATTCGTTAGCTAACGGGACGAATCAACCGATTCGACCCGTTAGCCATCCCTACTCTCACCTAAGGTACTATATTGTACTTGTTATAATTAATTAAATTATTCTTAAAATATGTTTAGCTTTTAGCTTCAGGTGCTATTGCTATTTTATGTCTAAATAATTCTATGATGTAATTAATTACTTAATTACATCTAACAGTAACAGAAAAGATATAACAGCTTAAAAATTTATATAAATTGAAGTACAATGAAAAAATATGCTAAATACTGGTGGCATCTTAAAATACTCAGTAAGTGTGATTTTTAAAATATGCTAAACAGGTAAAAATATTTTCATGGGGGTTAATATTTAAATTACAGTGTTTATTGGTGTTTCAAAAAAATGTAAAATAAAAACTCAGAAAGTGTCTAAGTAAATTTCATGTATTAATTAATATGTATTGTAAGTTAATGCCCTATTTTTTTCTTGTTAATTGTTTTGGAAGTGTGATGTTTATATGATTGTAGGATTGCTTTTAAGATGTGAGTGCATTAATAGAGACAGGCAGTGATGATATGGTGTTTAGTCCATAGTGACTATATTTATTTTGTCTTAGGTAAATATATTTGGAGTAGATTTGCTTTAGTGTAACCTCCCTTTAAGTATTAAAGGCAAGCGTGGCAACCAGTCATAGGGGTTATGGAGGCAACCTGAGCATCTCACTCTATATTCTTTACTAAATTTATGATGAACCAGCATCAATTCTGTGCCCTATGTAACCCAAGCACATCAAATCTATATAGAGTCAGAGCAAGCCCTCTAAGGTAACTTTTTTGTTTATATACGTTCATATGAGAACATATTAATTTTTTGAGGGAATTTTGACAAGTATTTCCTCTTTATTTGCACCAGAGACGGAATCCATTAGCCGGTCAAGTGAGATAGTGCTAAAGGAGTGCTGACGCAAATGAGGAATCAAAGAAGACGATCAATGCGGGCTTGATCTCATTCTAACGCTAATGAACCTTAAAGAGATCTTCAGGTAAGGATAACCACTCGAATATGAAAATACACCTAGAGGGGGGTGTATAGGTATATGGTTAATCTAATGACAAATGATGCGGAATTAAAAACTAATTGTAACACACTTAGTGTAACCAAAGAGTGTAGCCGAATTTCCGGTGACGGGCTCTGGACTATCTCCTCTAAATTCCTCTAAATAAGAGTTGAGGTGCTATGTGAAGCTCTCTTGGTTCAACACTAGTGAGGCACACAAACAAACCAAGCATATAAGATATGAGCCATATGAATCAATGCACGATATAAAAGAGAGAGAGTTTAGAGATAGTGGATCAAACGCAAATACCAAGATATGTTTCGAGGTTCGAGCCACTGCTCTACGTCCCCGCCTTCACACAGAAGGATTTCCACTATACGTTCACACAGGACTTACCACACAGGGAACCTCTACTGAGGATTTGGGTAATACAACACAAGAAGAACATTACTCCTCTCTCAACAAACAACCTTTACACAAGAGGAATAAGGCACTAAGCTAAACAACAATCACCTCTACACTTGGAGGGATACACACAAAGCCAACACTCCAACCACAATCACCTCTACACTTAGAGGGATAATCACAAACTCAATTGCACAACCACCTCTACACTTAGAAGGAAAGGCACAAAACCAAGGCAACGGAAAGGTTACAACTCTTGGTGGTCTCAATAAACCACAAACCAATTTTCTCACCAAACAAGATCTTATAAATAGGATAGATATGATAGCTCAAGTGTGAGAAAATAAAGTATCTGGAAAACAAATCACAAAGAAAAATACTTGAAAAAACAACTAGATATAAGATAGAAATGAAGATCAAACCAATATCCCAGATACTCTATTTTTCTTTAATTTTTTCAACTCTTGAAAACAAATAAGGATAAAATCTTTTAGCCCAAAAACTCTTTGAAAACTTGTTGCTAAAATACGAGGAAAGATAAAAAATTTTGCTCTTAAAATTCTTTTTCAAAACAGCCCAAAGAGATGGGTATTTATAACCCATTCCAAAAACTTACTATTGAGTCAAAGTCAGCAGAAAAGTCTGCTGCCGGTCAACCGGTCGGTCGACCGGCCAACGATCATATTTATGATCGTTGCAGCCTGTCGGTCAACCGCCCGGTCGACCGATACCAGGTTTTGACCTATCTGTCGACCGCGCGGTCGACCGAGGCCAGAACCAGAGAGCAGAGCTCTCTGGCCAGTTGACCGGGGCCAGATCCAGAGAGCAAAGCTCTCTAGACAGTCGACGCCCGGTCGACCAGCCCTCAAGCCATTTGGCCGTGCATGTTTGTGCACATCGGTCGACCGGTCCGGTCGACCACTTCTATATCGGTCAACCGGTCCGGTCGATCACTTCTATATCGGTCGACCGTCCGGTTGACCGGCAGAAGGCCAGGTCAGACAAATTATAGGGATTAAAACGTGGTGTTTTAAACTTTAATAAAATCCCATAAATTCACATAAATTCCAAAAAAATAAGTTCTTGTAAGATCTTTGAATAACAAATATTTGTGACTAAAAATTAACACATATTACAAACTATTTGAACTATTTTTGTAATATTGAAATTTGCCTTAAACACAAAATTCGTATTTTCTAAAACTTGGATTTTTGAAATGAAAAATCGTTTTCCCCAAAACTCATATGGATACAAAAACAAGATATTGAAATAAATTTTAAGCATGTAGTATATGGATAGAATTCAATATACATATAAGATATATATCTATGTTTTTGACATGAAATCTAAAAACCGGTTTAACCGAAAAAAAAACTTTAAATTTGTGTGTGTATGTGAAGTTGAGCATATCAACACTATCTACCTTTACACTAGATCTAAAAAAAATCTAAACAAACTGAGGTCTTCTTGTCTCCAAGCCGACTCGATCCAAACGTGATCCAATGAGCTTGACTCTAACCGAGTGCTAGATGCGATCTTGATGCGCGAGCTCTTGAATCTACATATATTGCTCCAACTCTCCTTTGTTGAAGCTAAACACCTGCTGATATCTTGATCAATAACTGAAACTATATAAATACAAGATTATTAGTAAACTATAATTACATGAGTTAATCATCATCAAAACTAGAGTGAAGGGCCTTTGGGCCAACAGAATCCACTAGCAAGAACGATCAGAATCCACGAGCCAAGAGAACAACTCGAATCCACGAGCAAATATGAGGGAAACTCAAAATTTATTGATAAAAGTTTAATAAAAGATCAATGCAAATATAAGAGATTCAATGGCCTTTTTTAAGCTCAGAATAAGTCATATTCTATCTATGAACTAGATTCAAAATAAAGAAAAAAAGTTCAAAAATAAAGAAACAAAAATTACACTATACCAAATTCTAAACTGGTTTAGATATGCTGATATACGCTTTGGGCTGTCTGATTGTTATACATATTTGCATATTTTACCACTTCCATACCATGCATATTGTAAATAAAAATGTGATTTTTAATCCTTTTCTCTCTATTTTTGCAGGTCCACATCTTAAAAGAGGAAAAAAGCCCAAAAATCTCTTTAATTAGCAATAATTAAAGAGATTAATTCAAAGCCCAAAAGAACCCAAGATTTGAATCCAGAATCACGAGAGATCCGCGCGCCAACTCAATCTTCCAGAAGGCCACGTGGATAACAACCTCGCAACAAACTCACAACAGAAAATCTGGCCTCAACGGCTCAGATTTTGCCGCCAAATTGCGGCAGTTGTGATTCTGTTAGATCCCGGATTTTGCGCCAACGGCCAGGGCTCTAGATGATTCTCACTGAGGGCTATAAATACATGACCAGGGTCTTCAAGAGAGAGCAGAGAAGAGAGAGGAGAAATTAGGGGAAACTCTTGTATTTTGTTTTAGTATTCTCCTAGGTTTTAGTCTCCATCTTCTTCCTCCTAGAGATTTTGTCAAAGAGAGAAAGAGAGTGCTATTGAAAGCTTGTAAGCAAGGAGGTGACATTACTTGTAAGTAAGGATTAATCAAAGCTTCATTCTTCTCTTTACAAGCTCTAGTACGTTGCTCTACTTTGCTTTACTTTCTTGTTTTCTTTCTAGTGCATTTCCATTGCTTACTTCTCTTTGCTTTACATCATGAATTGTTGCTTTGTTTCTTGTGTAATGGATAGCTAAATCTCTATTGCATGGCTAGCTAACAACTTACCTAGCTAACTTCTATCTCTTGGATGATTGCAAATTTCTGTACTTGCATTGTTAGAGTTTCTTTTGCTTTCCAAGGAAGTAGAGTTGCTTTCCCTTGATAAATGCTTGTTCAAACTCCATATGACTCATGTGTGCCTCATTTAGAGCCTTGTCTGGAACAAGAGCCTTGATGGAACATGGAGATGGATCACCAAACATGTGCTACTTGTAGAACAACTTCTTTACTTTAAGCTAATTTGTTGTTATGTCTTGAATGTTTAAATGAATGTTGATTCTTCTAACTTAGCATCCCTTGAGTACCAATTCTAGAGTTCATCATTGAAAATCTATCTAGAGAGCCAATGAATCAATATGAGGCTTCAAGTTAAGAACAAGAGAACACTCATCTTCAAAACGGTAAAGTACTTGAACAAACAAGCAAAGTAATCTCTATTGCCAATGAATCAACATGAGGCAATCAAGCATCACCATTGAGTATAGTAAGTTAGCAAAGTAAAGTTAGCTAGCCATGTACTTTCTCATCTAAAGTTTTCCAACATCTTTTTTACTAGCTTCTTTTCTTAAGCAATACACTTCGCCAAAGTTCTTTTGATTTCTTTTTCATAATGCACAAATCCACCACTTCTTTAATTTTCTTTTCCATGCTTCTTGAATTTGTGTAAATACAAAGAAGAATCTTCGTTTTCATTTCTTCACTACAAACCGTAAAACTTCTATCGTGAGCTCTCCCTGAGAATCGACCCGGTATAGCCATTGCTATAACGGAGATTCGAAAGGATACATCAATCATTGAATACATTTGTGGAGTGATCAAGAGCACACAAGGTTGTTTCTAAACCTTCTTTCTTTGTTAATATTTGTGCAAGAACTTCACACATCTCTTTCCCAATCAAATTTTTGGCGCCGTTGCCGGGGAGAGCAACGGTTTTTGATTTTAAGTGAAGAACTAAACGAATCTTCTTCTCTGTTACAGATTACAGGTTGAAGAAACAGGAAAATTTGCATTGTAGAAACATATAAGTGGACCTGGGCCTCTGCTCTCGAAAGCAGAGACCAGGATCCCTCTGAATTGCCGCAAATTCTGGGTTTTTGCCGCAGAATTGCGGCAAGGAGGAGTTGACTACTAACCACTTTTCTGTAGGGCTTGCTTCTCTGCAAAATACAGCTGCTGCAATACATAAAATCTTGTATGCTTCACCTTATATCTGCTAATCAACAGTAAAAAATTTGTTGCAAAGTTAAAAAATTGTTTAGACATTTGCATTCTAGGCACGTGTCTTTCAATTCCTTTAATTTTACTGTTGAAGAGTGCTGGAGGCAAGGTACGTAAGCATAGCATATAGACTAGGACTTACTCTTTGCTTGATTTAATTACGCTTTGAGTGAACCTTGTTTGTTATATCGTACACTTGCACAAATCAACTTAAGGGCATTACCCATAAAAAAGATAAGGTGGGGATTTTATCACCCTTTCCTTAGCCCACAAATCATTTTCCCAAGCACTCACAATCCTAAGCTTCTAAATAAAAATTGCTAGACGCTGGCCCTAGGGACATCCGGACTCACTTAGGAGATTATCCTAAGGGGGAAAAGTGTTGGAAAGTGACTTTTGTAAAATCAGTGTCTAGGAAAGGGGTTGAGGGCCGAAAGCCCGAAAGTTGATGGTTACTTAATTAAGGAACGTCTCTGACGGAAAACCTCCCACCAACCTTGACCTTCCCTGGCTGATTTGCTTATAGTCAAAGTCTACACCAAACCTCCTGTGGACAATCTAAAGTTAGGAGTCGTCTAGGTCCAGGAAACCTAGAAAGCTTGGATTGCTTTTTCTTTTTTCTTGTTTGTTATTTTTCATTTTTCGCCTGTGTGATCGGTGCACGTTGATTGTGTAATTGTATGCAAGAGTGGTATCGAGATCCGAATTCTGCTAGGCTTGTGAGAATCTCTACACTGGCACATACACCACCACTCGACACAATTCCAATCATGACCAACAACGTTTCGTTGCAAGAAAAGTTCTATCCGATTCGCACATCACTTCCATCTTGCATTCTCCTCCCAAAAACAAATGGAAGTAACTTTGAGTTAAAGCCCCAGTTAATAAACACTCTTTCACGATTCCATGGCTTAGAATCTGACGATGCATACTTCTTCATCCGAGAGTTTGAAGAAGTATGCCTTATGATGAGAATTTCCCAGTTGAACGAAGACGCTGTCAGACTTAGGTTTATACCTTTCGCACTTAAGGATATTGCTAAGAAGTGGCTTTATAATCTCCCAGTCAGCTCAATTTCTTCTTGGATGATTTCGTTAAGGTCTTTCTTAAAAGTTTTATCCTATCCATAAGACAGCCCATATGAGGAAGAATATAATGCAATTCAAACAAGAAGCCAATGAACCATTCTGGAAGTACTTTGAGCGCTTCAAAGACCTAGTAGCCCTGTGTCCCCATCACGGTATAGAAAAATGGCGCCAGTGCCAAATTATCTATGATGGGCTTGATTATCAGACTAAGACACTCCTTGAAACTATGTGCCAAGGAGAATTCTTAAAGAAGGATGAAGATCAGGGTTGGGATCTTTTTGAGGCATTAGCTGAAAAGGTAATCCAGTGGGAGTCATGTACTGAGAAACCCACACACACAACTTCCAGAACAGGTTTACACTCCATAGAATCCTCAATAGCTGCAGAAGCTAAAATAACCCAATTGATGAAGAGAATTGAGTTGCTTGAGTCTAGGGAAAATTCTGCTGTTAATCAGGTCACCCATCACCTGTGGTAAACCCGGGTTGTACCTACTGCCATGATCTGAATCATCTATTTGAGGAGTGTCCAGTATATCAAACTCAAATGTTTCAGGAGAGTACGAATGCCGCATACACCAGACCTACTTACAATCCTTACTCCAAGACTTACAATCCGGGATGGCGTAACCATCCAAACTTTTCTTGGAGTCAGTCTGGTCCTGAGCAGCCGAGACAACCATTTTCACAACAATACCCTGCTCAGTCTCATCCACCGACTTACCACCAGAACCCACCAAATGTCCATTCATACCAAAGTCCACCAAGATTCCAGTCATATCAAAATCCTGTGCCTTACCAAGCAAATTTTCAGCCCCAGTATCAGCATCATCCACCACCCTATCCTTCAGACAAGAGACTTTCTGATTTGGAGAAAATGATAGAGACCTTATCTAAGACCCAAGCTTCAATGATGAACAATCAGCAGCAGGACATGAACAAATTGCAAATCCAGATAGTGCAGTTGGCTAATTCTCTGACTGAACGACAAAAAGGAATGTTACCTAGCCAACCTGTGCCAAATCCCAAAACCCATTTTCCCCTGCACGAAGTTGAAGATTTGGACCCCAGCCAATGTCAAGCTATTCAAATCCTTAGGTCTGAAAAGCATGTAGATAATAAGGTTTCAAATCAGTCTCCCCAATCTGTGTCAAAACCACCACCTTCTGTTCCAATTCAACCGATTCAAGATAGTCCTTCTTCAAGCACACAACCATCCACTTCCCAGTCCAAAGGAAATGAGAAAGTTGATGAGCAAACATACAAGCCTGTTGTCCCATTCCCAAATAGGCTCACAAATCATAAGATGAATACTCACATGGAGAAGATAAGAGAGATATTCAACCAAGTACAAATCAACGTCCCTCTCCTTGATGCTATTCAACAAGTCCCATCCTATGCAAAATTTTTAAAAGAAATGTGTACCAAAAAGAGAAAAGCAAATGTCCCTAAAAAAGTCTTCTTGGCTTCCAACATAAGTGAACTGCTCAATGGTCCAATCCCTATGAAATACAAAGATCCAGGGAGCCCAACCATTTCTTGCATCATAGGGCAGACCACCATAAATAGGGCTTTGCTAGACTTGGGCGCGAGCATCAATCTTCTCCCCTTTTCCGTGTATCAGCAGTTAGGCAACCTTCGTCCAACCCAGATGACTATACAATTGGCTGACCGCTCTGTAAAAATTCCCAAGGGAGAGATTACAGATGTTTTAATACGGGTCGGGGAATTCATTTACCCCGTAGACTTTGTTGTTCTTGAAACACAACCCGTACAAAATCACAGAGCACAGACACCTGTCATTCTCGGACGACCTTTCTTAGCCACCGCAAATGCGATCATCAACTGTAGAAATGGATCGATGCGGCTAACTTTCGGAGATATGACAAAAGAGGTGAATGTTTTCCATCTGGGAAAGCAGCCAAGGGATTTGGACAATGACTCTTTCGAAGTGAACTTGATAGAGGGATTAACTAGTGAACATGTTGAGGAGGTTGAGTATGAGACTGAAGAGGAATTTGAGTTGGAGTCTGATGACTTCAACCTTGATCAGATTGTTGAATCAAATGTTGAAAGGACCACTAATTCCATCCCTATTCTTCCCTTGCACCATAAACAACCAGTGATAGAGCCTGTCCCTTCTTCTGATCTTAAGGTTCTTCCCGACCATCTCAAGTACAAGTACTTGGATGAGAAGGAATCCTTTCCTGTAATCATTGCATCCAATCTAACTAAACAACAAGAAAAGGATCTCCTTTCTGTGTTAAGGGAAAATAGAGAAGCCATTGGTTGGACCATGGCTGATATCAAGGGGATTAGTCCTTCCATTGTTCAACATAGGATTCATTTGACGGAAGATGCCAAGCCAAAACGAGACCCACAGCGTAGACTTAACCCAATCATGCAGGAAGCTGTTAGAGACGAGATCTTAAAACTATTAGACAATGGGATTATCTATCCCATATCCGATAGTCAGTGGGTAAGTCCAGTTCACGCTGTGCCCAAAAAAGCTGGATTTACTGTGGTGGAAAATGAGAATAAAGAATTGATACAAACACGTCTTCCAACGAAGATTCGAGTTTGTAACGATTACAGGAAGTTGAACACTGCCACACGTAAAGACCACTTTCCTCTTCCGTTCATTGACCAGATGCTAGAGAGATTAGCGGGACACGAGTATTACTGTTTCCTGGATGGATATTCAGGATATAATCAAATCCCGATCGCTCCTGAGGACCAAGATAAGACTACCTTCACCTGTCCTTTTGGAACGTTTGCATACCGAAGGATGCCCTTCGGCCTATGCAATGCCCCCGCAACGTTTCAACGTTGCATGTTGAGCCTTTTTTCAGACATGGTGGAGAAATTTTTAGAAATTTTCATGGATGATTTTTCGATTTATGGGGATTCCTTTGAGCAATGCTTGTACCATTTGAAGCTAGTTTTACAACGCTGTATGGAGAAAAATTTGACACTTAACTGGGAAAAATGTCACTTTATGGTCAAGTAAGGAATTATTCTTGGGCACAAGGTATCAAGTATAGGAATTGAGGTGGACAAGTCTAAAGTGGAAGTCATAACAAAGCTCACTGAACCAACATGCTTAAAGGACATTAGATCATTCTTAGGGCACGCCGGCTTCTATAGGCGATTTATTCAAGGGTTTAGCAACATTGCAAGACCCTTGACAAATCTCTTAGGAAAGGATGTACCCTTTATATTTGATGAGGAATGTCAAAAATCATGGAAGGAGCTTAAGAATAGACTTGTCTCAGCACCGATCATCTCTGCACCAGATTGGACCAAGCCTTTTGAGATTATGTGTGATGCCTCTGACTTTGCTATAGGCGCTGTTTTAGGGCAGCGTATTGATACTAGGCAACACGTAATCTATTATGCTAGCAGAACACTGAATGTTGTCCAACTCAATTATACAACTACTGAAAAGGATTTTTAGCGGTTGTCTTTGCGTTGGAGAAGTTTCGCCAATATCTGCTAGGGTCCAGGACAATTATTTTTACTGATCACTCTGCCCTAAAGTACTTAATGCAAAAGAAAGATGCTAAGGCAAGACTTATTCGATGGATACTTCTTTTGCAAGAGTTTGATTTGGAGATTAAAGACAAAAAGGGCGTTGAGAATGTGGTAGCTGATCACTTGTTGAGAATCCCAAATGCACCTAAGGAGAGAATACAGTTTAATGACGATTTCCCTGACGAACACCTTTTTGTGATGTGTGGAGAGCCTTGGTATGCTGACATAGTGAATTACCTTGCTACCAGGCAAATACCTTCTCATTGGTCAAGTCAGGAAAAATACCGTTTCATAAGTCAAATGCGGTTCTTCTTTTGGGATGAACCGTATTTATTCAAATATTGTCCTGACCAAATAATACGTAGGTGCCTTCCTGAGGATGAACATCAGAGTGTTTTGACATTTTGTCACAAGCTAGCTTGCGGTGGACATTTTGGTCCACGAAAAACTGCTGAGAAAGTGATTCAGAGTGGATTCTACTGGCCCACTCTCTTTAAGGATGCATATACTTTTTGCAAGCTATGTGATAGGTGTCAAATGACGGGTCATATCACTCAGAGAGACATGATGCCTCTTACACCCATCTTGGAAGTCGAAATTTTTGACCTCTGGGGCATCGATTTTATGGGACCCTTTCCTCTGTCCTACGGTAACCAATACATTTTGGTAGCCGTAGATTATGTTTCCAAATGGGCTGAAGCAATTCCAACAAGGACAAATGACAACCATGTTGTCATCAAGTTTTTTCGAGACTACATCATCTCTCGCTTCGGAGCCCCCCCGTGCGATAATAAGCGATAATGGGAGTCATTTTTGCAATCGGGCTTTTAAAGCTCTGATGCGCAAATATTCTATTACTCACAAATTATCCACGGCATACCATCCTCAAACCAACGGGCAAGTAGAAGTCACGAATAGACAAATAAAACTCATCTTGGAGAAAACCGTAGGACAGAACCGTAAGGATTGGTCCATCAAACTCACTGATGCCTTAAGGGCATACAGGACTGCTTACAAAACTGTCCTCGGTATGTCTCCATATCGAGTTGTATTTGGAAAACCTTGTCACTTGCCTGTGGAATTAGAACACCGAGCTATGTGGGCTTTAAAGCAGCTGAACTTGGATTTGGATAAAGCCGGTACTTTAAGGAAGTTGCAGATATCCGAGCTTGAAGAGCTAAGAAACGAAGTATATGACAATGCTCGGATCACAAACACAGAACCAAACTTTTTCACGATAGATCCATTCACCGAAAAATTTTTGTCTTAGGACAAAAGGTTCTATTGTACAATTCACGACTCCACCTTTTCCCTGGTAATTGAGAACCAGGTGGTCAGGACCATACATAGTACATAGAGTCTTCTCACACGGTGCGATCGAGATTCTTGACCCAAATAATGGCAACAAATTCACTGTGAACGGTCAACGTTTAAAGCCATTCCTTACCACTGAATTCGTGTCACAAGAAGTTCATGAATTGGGTCTTTGCGACCCAGTTTATCTGTGACCATTCCATCTGTATAGTTTCCCGAGAATTTCCCTGCATATCATTTTGGGACCACTCCTGTAAATAATTTTCTTTTTCACTTTTTTAAATAATAAATAATAAATAAATAAATAAATAAAAATGAGGGATTTTTGTGCTTCAAAGAGTTTCAAATTCCTAGGATTCTATCTTCCCTAAGATTCCATTCATTTTCCTTTTCCTAGGGTTGTAAATACACTTTTGACTTAGGGTTAAATTTGGAAATTTCATTCAACCTACCCCTATAAATACTCTCTTCACCTACCCTTCCTCCCTCAAACGCACAAATCCTCTCAGATCTGAACTCCTTCTTCCCAAGCCGACCTCTGCCAAATTTTCCCTTCACCTGGAACCTCTGCACTGTCGCAATTTCCCATCTTCAGCCGCCAATCCACCGCACTCCGGCCACCTCTGGTGCTCTGAAAATTTTGGTCGGCTGATTTATTCTTCTGGTGGCAGATCCAGAGACATTCTTCCAGATTCTGTCCCGGGTGCCTTCTGCACATCTGTTTTTGGATTTCCCCCCACGATCTCCGGGGGTGGTTTGATTTCTCATACTTAAATCCTTTGCTTTAATTCCATTATCATACATGGCCCCGAATTTGTTTGTAGAAAGGGATTTTTCCATACTTTTGAATGATAGTGGGGGGTATGGGCACATCTTTGTGGATAGAATACGTGCATGGAATTGGTACTCTTTGGTCTATGATAACAATGACTACGATGCATATTATTGCCCTGATCTTGTCACTACTTTTTATAATTCAATTGATCATGCATCTGTGACTTTTGACACGCACCAATTTGTAGTACACATGCCATTGGTGACATCCTTGTCACAATCCCACTCATTGCTGAAATCACTGATGTCCCCATTCATCCCCACCATAGCGACCCCTTGCCATTGCTAGATTACATAACCATCATGGGAGTCCGCTGCACAATACAGGACCGTGGGCTCAAAGCCAACACGACTTTTAGAAATGTTCATTGCATTGGACGCTGGGTCCTACGCAACATTTTTGGACTTGACCATCAATCATCCTTTAACAGACCCGTGTTACAAATAATCCATTATTTAATGACACGAAACCACACGGTCTGTTTGAATAGGGCCATCTTCCATGCCATTCTTGAAAATTCCTCCCGCACTCGGGGTGCAAAGCATTCCTATTCAATCTTAATCACACGTCTGTGTAAACATTTTATATCAGACGCTGTCTTTAATACATTTGACCGAGTGCCTGTTACTGTAGAGAGACCCATAAGCTCATATAATGGTTGCTTGCAGGCGCTCTGGACACCCAGTGCCCAGCCTGAGGATGTACCTGTGGAGTCCTTTTCGGAGGAAAGCCTAGAGGTGATAGATGAGCCACATTTTTGGAGGCAGGACCCCCCAACAGAATCAAGAGCCTTTATGTCCACCATCTGGAAGGGCATGAAGAAGATATTTAGGGGGCAGGTCCGGCTTAGAAAAAAGGTAGAGGAGCAATCTTCTCGATTAGAAGGTATGGAGGCAGCGTTGAGGAGATCACAGTCGGCTGGACCTAGCACCACATCGGGTCCAAAGCGACAGAGGGAGTAGCTTTATCCTTTACCTATTTCATGCATCATTTCATCTTTCATACATTGAGACAATGCATGAGATAGGTGTGGGGGGTAGATGCTAACATAGGATTTTTCATTTTCTTTTTAGGCCTTTTATTTTTTAGGATTTTCACTTTCTTTTTAGGTTTTACCTTTCTTTTTAGATTTTACTTTTCTTAGAAAAATATAAAAAAAATAGAAAATTTAAAAAAAGAAATTCTTGATCCATGTTTAAAGAATCAAACTTGAAATTTAGGGATTAAGGAAGCTCTTAACTAAGATTTCTAATTATAAGTTAAAAAGAGGAGTTTTGTTAGATTTTTAGGTTAAGTAATAAAGGATTAGAAAAATTACTAGATTTTAATTCTTTCTTTAGGATATATACATTAAACATATTGAAGGATTAATCAAAGACTTTGTGATTTTAGTTACATATATATATAATAAAAAATATATATATAAAAAAAAAAGATGTATATAAATAAATAATAAATACTTAGCCACTAATTAAGCTGGTTAGTCGTGCCTCAAGAAGCATTGCCGATCACGCCTAAAGGTGGTTAAATCCTTAAATTCCTTCGTGGCCTAGTTTACTTGAGTCATCGAACCCGAGGGATGTTTTCTCATCTGGTGCCCTAAGACCGTCTGGTTTGGGAGTCATCGGTAAAAGACTCGTTACAAGGGTAAACTAGAAAGCCTAAGGATGCTAAGGAAATGTAAATAAATAAACATTGTATATAAAATAAAAAAAAGAAAAAAAATGTTATATATTTAGTAAATAAATGAACTTAGTCTAAGAAAGATCCTTCATATTTATAGATGTATATATCCTAGGATTTATGCAAAATCCGGTTTTTTGATCTTTTCCCTAAAAACTTAACCTAAGTTGAAAACAAAACTCTAAATAGACACTTATAAGAGGAATGAAAAGATTAGGGTAACCTGAAACCTATAACTCAAGTTGGAATCTTTAAAGCATGGATCAAAATTTTCACTAACCCTTTTATTTTTCTTTATGGATTTTGTGGGTGCAATCCGCTGAAAACCCTCAGGAGACAACACTCCTCCTCTAGGGTAACCTAGAGGTTTAACGGCTTGTTGCACGCGCTCAGTGCAATCGTGTCACCTACAAAAGTGGTGTAATAAACTAGTTAGGATTTTTCTTTCTTTTTCTTCCTTTTTGCTCGAGGACGAGCAAAAGCTAGGTATGGGGGTGTGATTGTTATACATATTTGCATATTTTATCACTTCCATACCATGCATCTTGTAAATAAAAATGTAATTTTTAATCCTTTTCTCTCTATTTTTGCAGGTCCACATCTTAAAAGAGAAAAAGCCCAAAAATCTCTTTAATTAGCAATAATTAAAGAGATTAATTCAAAGCCCAAAAGAACCCAAGATTTGAATCCAGAATCAGGAGAGATCCGCGCGCCAACTCAATCTTCCAGAAGGCCACGTGGATAACAACCTCGCAACAAACTCACAACAGAAAATCTGGCCTCAACGGCCCAGATTTTGCCGCCAAATCCAAGATTTTCCCGCCAAATTGCGGCAGTTGTGATTCTGTTAGATCCCGGATTTTGCGCCAACGATCAGGGCTCTAGATGATTCTCACTGAGGGCTATAAATACATGACCAGGGTCTTCAAGAGAGAGCAGAGAAGAGAGAGGAGAAATTAGGGGAAACTCTTGTATTTTGTTTTAGTATTCTCCTAGGTTTTAGTCTCCATCTTCTTCCTCCTAGAGATTTTGTCAAAGAGAGAAAGAGAGTGCTGTTGAAAGCTTGTAAGCAAGGAGGTGATATTACTTGTAAGCAAGGATTAATCAAAGCTTCATTCTTCTCTTTACAAGCTCTAGTACGTTGCTCTACTTTGCTTTACTTTCTTGTTTTCTTTCTAGTGCATTTCCATTGCTTACTTCTCTTTGCTTTACATCATGAATTGTTGCTTTGTTTCTTGTGTAATGGATAGCTAAATCTCTATTGCATGGCTAGCTAACAACTTACCTAGCTAACTTCTATCTCTTGGATGATTGCAAATTTCTATGCTTGCATTGTTAGAGTTTCTTTTGCTTTCCAAGGAAGTAGAGTTGCTTTCCCTTGGTAAATGCTTGTTCAAACTCCATATGACTCATGTGTGCCTCATTTAGAGCCTTGTCTAGAACAAGAGCCTTGATGGAACATGGAGATGGATCACCAAACATGTGCTACTTGTAGAACAACTTCTTTACTTCAAGCTAATTTGTTGTTATGTCTTGAATGTTTAAATGAATGTTGATTCTTCTAACTTAGCATCCCTTGAGTACCAATCCTAGAGTTCATCATTGAAAATCTATCTAGAGAGCCAATGAATCAATATGAGGCTTCAAGCTAAGAACAAATAACACTCATCTTCAAAACGGTAAAGTACTTGAACAAAAGTAATCTCTATTGCCAATGAATCAACATGAGGCAATCAAGCATCACCATTGAGTATAGTAAGTTAGCAAAGTAAAGTTAGCTAGCCATGTACTTTCTCATCTAAAGTTTTCCAACATCTTTTTTACTAGCTTCTTTTCTTAAGCAATACACTTCGCCAAAGTTCTTTTGATTTCTTTTCATAATGCACAAATCCACCACTTCTTTAATTTTCTTTTCCATGCTTCTTGAATTTGTGTAAATACAAAGAAGAATCTTCGTTTTTCATTTCTTCACTACAAACCGTAAAACTTCTATCGTGAGCTCTCCCTGAGAATCGACCCGGTATAGCCATTGCTATAACGGAGATTGGAAAGGATACATCAATCATTGAATACATTTGTGGAGTGATCAAGAGCACACAAGGTTGTTTCTAAACCTTCTTTCTTTGTTAAATATTTGTGCAAGAACTTCACACATCTCTTTCCCAATCACTGTCGACATCTGAAGGTGTTGTCGACAGTAAAGTGAAAACCTGACTTCGGATATGCTGATATACGCTTTGGGTTGTCGATAGCTGAAGCGTATTGTCGACA
This sequence comes from Agave tequilana, assembly GCA_038442645.1. Taxonomy (NCBI): domain Eukaryota; kingdom Viridiplantae; phylum Streptophyta; class Magnoliopsida; order Asparagales; family Asparagaceae; genus Agave; species Agave tequilana. The sequence goes on along the minus strand of JAVJIF010015259.1, from coordinate 71,794 downwards.
GCTGAAGCGTATTGTTGACAGTCAAGCAAAAAACTGACAGAATTCGACTTTTTATAAAAGCCTGTCGATAGGCCAGAAAGGCGTTGTCGATAGCTAAAGTTAAACTGACAAACTCCTGCCTTTTTGCAAACCCTATCGACAGGCCAGAAGAGTGTTGTTGAGAGGTTAAGTTATTTCAGCTTGCTGGTTGTTTAGTTCTTTAATCACCTACATCAGTCCCTCCCTATTCAAAAGAACTTTCCTCAAGTTATTATCTAGATACAGCTACTCGGGTGGGTGATACGTAGAGATCTGCCACCTTAAATATTTTTGACATCGTCATATATCTTGAAAGATCTACAACATTGGTGTTATCATTGATCTTCTTCACAATTTTGAACTAACCTACTTTGGCTTCAACTTGTTGTATGTTCCAGCAGGAATTCTTTTTTTCTTAATTTGTTTGGTGCAAAGAGGGTTCGAAATGAAGCATGCTTGCAATAATTAGTAGTTGTAAGATGACACTGATCAACTGATTGGGTCCTATTCATTAAGGACAATGCAATCTCCAGAAGAAAAGGGAAAAAATCTGTATTCTTGCATTCTTACAAAGAGCCTCTCACCAAAGGTACTATATTGCACGTGTTATAATTAATTAATTCTTCTTAAAATACGATTAGATTTTAGCTTCAGGTGCTATTGCTATTTTATGTCTAAATAATTTTATGATGTAATTAATTACTTAATTACATCTAACAGTAATAGAAAAGATATAACAGCTTAAAAATTTATATAGATTGAAGTACAATGAAAAAATATGCTAAATACTGGTGGCATCTTAAAATACTCAGTAAGTGTGATTTTTAAAATATGCTAAACAGTTAAAAATATTTTCATGGGGGTTAATATTTAATTTACAGTGTTTATTGGTGCTTCATAAAAATGAAAAATAAAAACTCAGAAAGTGTCTAAGTAAATTTCATGTATTAATTAATATGTATTGTAAATGCTCTATTTTTTTCTTGTTAATTGTTTTGGAAGTGTGACGTTTATTTGATTGTAGGATTGCTTTTAAGATGTGAGTGTATTAATAGAGACGGGCAGCGATGATATGGTGTTAGTCTATAGTAGCTATATTTATTTTGTCTTAGTTAAATGTATTTGAAGTAGATTTGCTTTAGTGTAACCTCCCTTTAAGTATTAGAGGCAAGCATGGCAACCATTCATCGGGGTTATGGAGGCAACCTGAGCATCTCACTCTATATTCTTTACTAAATTTATGATGAACCAGCACTAATTTTGTGCCCTATGTAACCCAAGCACATCAAATCTATGTAGAGTCAGAGCAAGCCCTCTAAGATAACTTTTTTGTTTATATAAGTTCATATGAGAACATATTAATTTTTGGGGGGGAATTTTGACAAGTACTTCCTCTTTATTTGCACCAGAGATGGAATCCATTTGCCAGTCAAGTGAGATCAGTGCTAAAGGAGTGCTGACGCAGACGGGGAATCGAAAAACACGGTCGATGCGGACTCGATCTCATTCTAACGCTAATGAATCCAAAAGAGATATTCAGGTAGGGATAATGATTGAGTTGAAACCTGCATAGAAAATACAGAATTTTAGAATTTTATAATAGAAGTGTGCAAGTACTCAATTATACCGCTATAGCAAGTGGTTATGTGGGTCGTGATCCACAAGGAGGGACTAGCGATGGAAGCTTTTTTAGCAAGTTCTCTTTTAAGTTACATTCAATGGTTAAAGATCTTCTTTTAGTTCTTTAAAAGAAAAGAAAAAATAAGTTAAAGTTAAGTTTAAAAGAAAGTGGTAGATTGAGAAGGTGGAGAAAATAGAAATGGATATGTACAAAGAAATTGAAAAAGAGTGAGAAAAGAAGTGGTAGATTGTGGTGTTCTAAACTAAAAAATTAAAAGAAAAGAAATTAAAAATTACTTACCTCCTTTGGCCAAATACTTATCTTGAATGTGTGACAATGATGTTACCTTGAAGTGGAGACGATCAGCATATAACCCATAAGAGTTGATTCCCATTTCTTTCACATTATTATCATCAAGACGATGCAAGTATGAAATGATACAGAATGAGACTAAAAATCCATCATTATGAGCTATCGGTGGCACTCGCAAGGTTAAGGCTCTTTCGATGCTATAAGACTAACTTGGATAGCAATTGGTATCAAAAGAAGAGAAGTAGAAAATAAGAACAAGAACACAAAAACAAAGAAGTACATAAAAATTTAACTATAGAATCAATTTTGTAGCAATAAGAGAAAAGAAGAACAACTTACACCGGTATCACTCTCAGCACAAGTTTCACTCTCATTCTCCTATGAAACTCTGATCTTCTCTGAATTATATAAATGAAAACTGAAAATTACATAAAAAGAAAAATAAAAATCTACACAAAAAAGAATAAAAAATTGGCCTAGAATCTATCTCTGCTTCCTCATTCTTCTGCCTCTAATGTGTGGGATATTTATAGAATAGAAATGGATAAGAAAATGAGTTTAAAGATAAGGGGAGCTGACTATTTCTGAATTTTAATTCTCCCCTTATCTCCAAACTTGATTTGATGTGGATATTCAGTTTTGATCTGCAGCTTGTTGGCGTATTGATTGCTGAATATAACTTATCAAATGACAGAATTAGAATTAGTAATCAACTTAAAAGTTGTATCCGTTTAAGTCATCTTTCTAGATCATCTTGAATCATCAGATTTGAGTTACGGTAGCAAACGTTATGATTCAAATACTAAAATGTATCCAGTCAGAATTCGAGTCAAAATTGCTTCATCTCATCCATTGATCTTCTCTCTATCCTTTTATCCCTTTGGATTTGAACTCTATATTTGACGCTATCTTCAGTTGATCTTAGCTTTAACCATTTGATTCACCAAAAACTGAATTTAACCAACTGGACTTGGGATCATCCTCTTATAACCAAATATATCTAGTTAAATCTGAATTTAACTGATATTTAACTTCTGCAAACTAGACATTTAAGACAATAAATTTAGCAGATTTATTGCATAATAAATGTGAAAATGTAATAAAGAATAATGCAATAAATGTGTGCAATCACACCTCCACACCTACCTTTTGCTCGTCCTCGAGCAAAACAACAAAACTAAACCAAAGCTTATTTGATCATTTTCGCACGTCACGCGATTGCACTGAGCATGTGCAACAAGCCGTTAAACCTCTACGTTCCTCCTAGAGGACGAGTTTTGTCTCGTGAGGGTTTTTAGTAGATTACACCCACAAAATAAAGTGTTAGTATTTTGAAAATATATTTTAAAAGAGAAGAATATTTGAAGTATTATTGTAAGAATTAAGTAATCTATAAGTTATAGGAAAATTGAATTTTTCATTCTTAAGCTTAGTCTTAATTCAAAAACTTGTTATCAACCAAGGCACGAAGTCAAACTGTATTTCTCATCTAATCTATTATTTTACCCTAAGTCATATGCACCTTTGTGATCGTGAAATTTTGACTAAGAGTTCTTTAACTCTATCTCTTATGCTTTATTTATTTATTTATTTATTTTATTTTTGGTGATATTATTCCTTTGTTCTATTAGGCTTTCTAATCTGCCCATGTAACGAGCCTTTAATCGGAGACTCCCAAACCAAACGGTCTTAGGGCACCTGGTGAGAAAACACCCTAAGGACTAAAGGACTCGAGCAAACAAGGACACAAAACTAAGGATTTTATTATATGAACAGCTTTTAGGCATGAATACTATATATATATATATATATATATATATATATATATATATATATATATCTTCTTTTCTTTTTTTCCTTTTTTCTAAAATAGGCATAAGAATCTTTGTTTTTGAACCTAAGTGTGTAAGTGTATAAAGCATGCATATATCATCAAGGTAAAAATCAAGACTAAATTACTTTTTAAATTTTCTTCCTAACCTTGGAAATCAAACAAATAATTTTATTTTAACCAAGTATAAGAAATCCTAATTATGATTCTCCTATTCCTTAAAATTGACTTAATTTCTTACAAAAAATATGTCAAAATATTGTTTCTATTTTAAAAAAGTTTTTAAAAGTAAAGAAAATGTTAAAAAAATTATTTAAAAAAAAAAGAAAACCTAAGTTATGTTAGAACCCCTCCCCCCACACCTATCTCATGCATTGTCCTCAATGTATGAATTAATGCATAGATGCATGAAAAAGAAGAAAGGAAAGAAAAATATTACCTTATGGTGGTGGCTCCGGTGGTGGTCTGATTGGGTCAAGCGTTGCTACCCAATCAAGATAATGTAGTGGTTCACAGAACCCACCTTTATTGACCTCTTTTCTATTTATATATTTATAGTCCCCAATATGAATAGGATCATGAATATCCTATCATGAAACTTACTCCCTTTACATGAGCAGTCCTAAAAAATCATCACGGAGTGATCATAGTCTATACCTATGTCCAACAAACGAATGTGACTTGGTGAAATGGTTGACTTGGGCTCAAGATTGATAGGTTCAGAAACCAATGCTAACTCGGAAAAATCAACTTTGGGTTCAAGAGTTAGTTTTGGTTCAAGAGTTCAGTCCAAGTCCATGAATTGAAATTTACATTCTTTTCTCATCAATGGAATGTGAATATCTAAAATTAGTGATTCCATTTCTAAATCTATGAGTACAGGAATAAATGTTGGCTCAGAAAATTGGTCCAAATTGGATAAGAATACTGGAGTCAACATAGATTCGAAGACGGAAACTAAATCATAAAGTTGGAGATTGGGTTCACATTCAAAATTAAGTTCAATCTCATTAAAATAAAAACATACCAATTCATCAATGGGTTGATATTGGTCAAGTTCAAGGTTTTGTGGTGAAATTAAATCTTGGTCAAAGTCTTCAAGATACCATGATTCTTGATTTTCATTAATATGGCTAGAAGTGTCGAGAATAGTCAAAGATTGGGTAGAGAGAGTTTTCTTATTCTTACGCATGTTTTTCAATCTACTAAGTCTTGCTTCTATCATATCGAGTAGAACATTTTGGGATTGAATCATGGATTCATACTCTTTTCTAAGTCGGCATGTTCTTCTTAAAAAATAGAGTAAGAATCTATCATTTGAAAATTTTGACGGGATTTTGAGTCTTCTAAAATTTGAATTCGTCGCTCAAGCTCGTCTAAGGCTTTCATCCTCTTTTTCCAGTCAATTGATTCTTCTAATGATTGTTCGGGAGAAGGAGTATATGAAGCTAGATGTTGGTAGGGTGGTTAACAATATGACTCAGGGGAGTTGTATCCCCATTGACTCTGTGAAGAGTAGTGATGATTATTCCAGTCTTGTTCATAGTGTTGGGACTGGGGCATGTATTGATTCGGATAAGACCAATCCGGTACACTATGTTAGTTAAAGTTATGATATGCCAGGTTGGTAACATCCGAAAAAGAGGTCAGGGTGTAACATGGATTACCATTGGAAAAATTGTTGTTATAAGTCATATCACACAAGTAATGTCAAAATCAAATAAAGAAAAACAAACGAATAAATAAACAAAAAGAAAAAATTCTAGCCTAAGTTAGGGTAAACCTTAGACCTAGACGACTCCTAACTGGTTAGACTGTCTACCGGGGGTATATTGCTGAATCTGACCACAAGTTAATCGGCCAGGTGGGGGCAAGATCAGTGAGAGGTATCCGTGCATAAGCAACGGGCCTAATTATGCCAAAACACAACCTTCGAGGTTTCGCCCCTCAATCCCAACCTTAGACACCGATTTGACAAGAGTCAAATTCAAATCAACTTCCCCCTTAAGTCAGTCTCCTATATGAGTCCGAGATGTCCCTAGGGCCAACGTCTACTCAGTTTTAATTAGGCTTGGTTTAGTGCGTGCTTGGAGATGATTTGTGGGCTAAGGAAGGATAATGACTTCTCCACCTTATCTTGATTTAGATTTTGCCCTTAAGATTGACTGTGCAAAATGTGCAAGATACAAAAAGTAACATTCAACAAGCAAATAATCACCCAAGAATATTTCTTAAACTATATGTTATGCATACGTACCTTGTCTCCAGCTATCTTCAATAGTAATTGTAAAAGAAACATAATTAGACAAATGCCTAGAATGCAAGTCTAAACATTATTTAAGCAATTAACAAACATTAGTTTACTGTCGAGGTTTAAAGGTATGTACAGTGAGACAAACAATTGAAATAAATAGCTATAGAAATTTAGCTTTGCAATTCAGCCAACCTGCATAATTACAAGTTAGTAGTTCACTCAGATTGCCGCTAGAATGTAGCAAATCTGAGGGCTTCTAGGCTCTACTTTCTTGAGCAGAGTCCAGGGCCGCTTATATGTCTACTGTAGCAGAAATTTTCTTGTTATTTATCACTGCACACAATGAACAAAGAAGAGAGTTAATCAAAAATGTAAACTTAAAAAGAGAATTACTTACCATCCCTCCCTGGCAACGGCGCCAAAATTTGATTGAGTTGAAACCTGCACAGAAAATACAGAATTTTAGAATTTTATAATAGAAGTGTGCAAGTACTCAATTCTACCGCTATAGCAAGTGGCTATGCGGATCGTGATCCACAAGGAGAAACTAGCGATGAAAGCTTTTTTAGCAAGTTCTCTTTTAAGTTACATTCAATGGTTAAAGATCTTCTTTTAGTTCTTTAAAAGAAAAGGAAAAATAAGTTAAAGTTAAGTTAAAATGAAAGTGGTAGATTGAGAAGGTGGAGAAAATAGAAATGGATATGTACAAAAAATTGAAAAAGAGTGATAAAAGAAGTGGTAGATTGTGGTGTTCTAAACTAAAGAATTAAAAGAAAAGAAACTAAAAATTACTTACCTCTTTTGGCCAAATACTTATCTTGAATCTGTGGGAATGATGTTACCTTGAAGTGGTGGCAATCAGCTCATAACCTATAAGAGTTGATTCTCGTTTCTTCCACATTATATCATCAATACGATGCAAGTATGAAATGATACAAAATGAGACTAAAAATCCATCGTCATGAGCTATCGGTGACACTCGCAAGGTCAAGGCTCTTTCGATACTAAAAGACTCACTTGGATAGCAATTGGTATCAAAAGAAGAGAAGTAGAAAAGAAGAAGAAGAACACAAAAATAAAGAAATACATAAAAATATAACTATAGATTCAATTTTGTAACAATAAGAGAAAAGAAGGACAACTTACACCGGTGTCACTCTCAACATAAACTTCACTCTCATTCTCCTATGAAACTCTGATCTTCTCTGAATTATATAAATGAAAACTGAAAATTACATAAAAAGAAAAATAAAAACCTACACTAAAAATAATGAAAAACTGGCCTAGAATCTATCTCTACTTTCTCGTTCTTCTGCCTCTAATGTGTGGGGTATTTATAGGATAGAAATGGATAAGGGATGAGTCTAAAGATAAGAGGAGCTGACTATTTCTAAATTTAAATCCTCCCCTTATCTCCAAACTTGATTTGATGTGGATATTCAGTTTTGATCTGCAGCTTGTTGGCGTATTAATTACTGAATATAACTTATCAAATGATAGAATTAAAAATAGTGATCAACTTAAGCATTGCAGCCGTTTAAGTCTTCTTTCTGGATCATCTTGAATCATCAAATTTGAGTTCCGGTAGTAAAAGTTATGATTCAAATACTAAAATGTATCCAATCAGAATCCGAGTCAAAATTACTTCATCTCATCCGATGATCATCTCTCTATCCATTTATCCCTTTGGATTTGGACTCTGTATTTGACGTTATCCTCGGTTAATCTTTAGCTTTAACCATTTGATTCATCAAAAATTAAATTTAACCAACTGGATTGGGATCATCCTCCTCTAACCAAATAGATCTAGTTAAATCTGAGTTTAACTAATATTTGATTTTATCCTCTTTCTCCTCAGATTATCTTCTGCAAAATAGACATTTAAGACAAGAAATTTAGGAGATTTATTACATGATAAATATGAAAATGTAATAAAGAATAATGCAACAAATGTGTGCAATCAGATAACTACTCGAATCCACTAGCAAGAATGATCAGAATCCACGAGCCAAGAGAATAACTCGAATCCATGAGCAAATATGAGGGAAACTAAAAATTTTATTGATAAAAGTTTAATAAAAGATCAATGCAAATAAATGAGATTCAAGGGCCTTTTATAGGCTCAGAATAAGTACTATTCTATCATGAATCTAGATTCAAAATAAAAAAAGAAAGTTTAAAAATAAGAAAACAAAAATTACACTAAACCAAATTCTAAACTGGTTCGGATATTCTGATATACGCTTTGGGTTGTTGACATCTTAATGTGTTGTCAATAGTCAAGCGAAAAACTGACTTTGGATATGCTGATATACGCTTTGGGTTGTCAACAGCTGAAGGGTGTTGTCGACAATCAAGCGAAAAACTGACAAAATTTGACTTTTTGTAAAAGCCTATCGATAGGCCAGAAAGGTGCTGTTGATAGGTAAAGTTAAACTGACAAACTCTTGTCTTTTTGCAAACCCTATCGATAGGCCAGAAGAGTGTTGTTGACAGGTTAAGTTATTTCAGCTTGTTGGTTGTTTACTTCTTTAATCTCCTACATCAAACCCTCCCTATTCAAAAGAACTCGTCCTTAAGTTATTGTCTGGATACAGCTACTCAGGTGGGTGATAATCATAGAGATCTGCCACCTTAAATGTTTTTAACATCACCATATATCTTTAAAGATCTACAACATTGGTGTTGTCATTGATCTTCTTCACGATTTTGAACTGACCTACTTCTTCGGCTTCAACTTGTTGTATATTCCACTAGGAATTCTTTCTTTTCTTAAGTATACCATCATGTCTCCTTCTTTGAAGACCTTTTCTCTTCTCCTTTTGTCAACGATGGCTTTGTACCTTGCATGGATTTCTCCAACCTCGTTCGAACTTCTTTTTGTATATCTATAGTTTGTTAAGATATGGCACTAGCTGCATGATGATCGGAAGGAAGCATACACAAAAACGTGTATTTTGTAAATAAGTAAAAGTATGTGTGTTTTGGCTTTCTAGATTCTTTCGTTATACCATATAGGCTAAACGGGTTGAGTCCACAGGGAAGCATTAATAGAGTGTTCACGTTAGTGTTAACGAGTTCTGCTTCTTTTAAGAAAGAGAAAAGAAAATAAGGAGAGAGAAATGCTAGAAACGACGAAGTGAAAGAAATAGAAGCGAAGTAAAAACAGGAAAGAGTGGAGAGTGATGGTGAAAAACATGGTGAAGTGACTTGGAAAATGTGATTAAAAACAAAATAGAAAAGAGAGAAGCTTGTTGTGGAGAAATGAAATTAATTGGTGAACGAAGAGGGCGATGAAAACATTGATAAGAAATTGAAAATTTGTTTTGAAATCGGTTTTAAGACAAAGTAAAATGGAAAGAAAACTCATGAAATCTAACTACTAATAACTATGCAAACTACTAATAACTATGCAAACCTCTTAGTGATAGTTGCCTCACGTGGATCCTTGGCCATCACTAATCCTTGGTTTTAAGAAATATTACAAAGCATGGTTCATAAGATTGTTCTCCACATCCAAACCACATTAACAAGGTGCAAATTACTATTAATCCATAAAACAGTTAGAGAAAAGTATGAAATAAAGTATGAAATGTGAGTTAGCTTGTTAGTGATTTAGATGTTAGAACCCATCATCATGAGCCTTCAATGACTCTTGCAAGAGCAATGCCTTGTAGAGACTATTAGATTCATGTGAATTATCAAGTAAGTAGTTAGATGATTATTAGTTAGTGTTAGATTGATCTGAGAGAAACTAGCTAAGTATCATGTTAGAGGTTAGAGAAGAAACTATGAATAGAAAGGAGGAAGCTTTTATAGTTATCACTCTCTATTACAACATCTCGCTTTTCTCTCCAGAATCAAACTCAGCCCTACTACATGATCTAAAAAGAAAAGAAAAATACAAAATAAGAAGAAAATCTACACTAAGCTACACTATTAAGAGAAATCCTAGCCTACTACTCTCTAACATCTCTTGCTAGCCTTGCGAAGGGGTTTATATAGGCAAAAATGACTTTCTAGAAGACGAGACAACACATGCGTCGGAGTATCTCCCTGACTTTGTCGTAGATCCACGACAATTACCATGTATTCGCGGTAAGATCAGGGAGATAATTCCTGATCTTTTACCAGTTGTCGCGTCTCGCTTCGAGAGGCTTTTGTATACCTCTATTTTGAGTATTTGAATTCGTATTTCTCCAGATACAGCCTTAAATTCAGAATCCAATTTATCTTCTAGAAGGTCTCTTGCTTGGTCTTCAAGAAATATGGATTAATTATCCAAAATGGGTTTAATTAAGCTCTTATTATCACTTTGCCCCTAGACTCTTGTTTATATGCATAAAAGACCAAAATACCGGTATGAAATAGTATTTTATTCATAACCAGGTAGGAAAATACGATATGAAAATGTAGAATTGCAGATTAATCACACCCCCATACTTATCTTTTGCTTGTCCCGAGTAAAATAGAAAAAGAAGATCTAAACTAAGAATGTTATTACACCACTTCCGCAGGTGATGCGATTACATTGAGCATGTGCAACAAGCCTTTAAACCTCTAAATTTTCTCTAGAAGAAGAGTTATAGTTTCCTGAGGGTTTTCAGCGGATTACACCCAGAAAATCCATAAAGAAAGAAAAAATGTTAGTATTTTGAAAACACATTTTGAAAGAGAAAATTTTTGAAATATTTTTGCAAAAATTAAGTGATCTATAATCTTAAGTTTGTTATCAATCTAGGTTAAGAAATGAAGACTAAATTGATTATTTGATCTTTCATAAAATCTAGATAATATGCACTTATATATTTTTGAGATTTAACTTGGATTATGATATCATTATTTTATTATTTTTTAATATATATTTTTTTAGTTTTATTAAGCTTTCTAGTCTACCCATGTAGCTAGTCTTTAACTGATGACTCCTAGACCAAACGATCTTGGGGCACCAGATGAGAAAACATCCCCAGGTTTAAGGACTCGAGTTAACAAGGCAACAAAACTAAAGGATTTATTTGTTTTGACCACCATTAGGCGTGACTAATCATACTTTTTAAGGCACAATTAACCAGCTTAATTAGTGGCCAAATATTTTTTAATATATATTTTTATTTTTTTATTTATAAAGGTATTTAAGTCTTTATTTAATCCCTTACTGTATAAGTGCATATATCTCTAAGAAAAAAGAAAATTCAAGATCGAAGTATCTTTCTAATCTTTCTTTCATAACCTAAAACAACACCTCTTATTTTGATTCAAATTAAGAATTCATAATCAAAGGTTCTCTAATTCCTAGAATCAATCTAATTTTCTTAAAAATGAATTAAACTTTTCTCTTTTTTCAAAAAGTTTGTTAAGAAAGAAAAAATCCTATACATAAGGTAAAATCTAAGAACATCTTAGAAAAAGTGGAAAAGAAAGAAATTCTAAAAACTCTATGTTAGTAGACCCTGCCTCATACTTATCTCATGCATTGTCCTCAATACATCGTGAATGTATGTATGCATGAAAATAAAGAGGGAAGGAGAATTCACCTCAGGGTGGTGGTTCCGGTGGATGTCTGATTGGTGTACGAAATGTGACCCAATTAAGAGATGTGAAGTTCACAGGAACCCACTAGTGACCCTTTTCCCATTATAACCTAGTAATTGATTGTGAAAGTTTAAGATTTTATTTAGTAAAGTATCCCCTTTTAACTTTAAATTTTGAAAAATAATCTTAGAGTCATTTTGTTTTACACCATTATCTGATAATTGAGTGTAATTATGAAAGATGATTGATTTGGGCTCATAAGGAATAGGAACTAATACCGACTCAGGGATTTGATGAAAATCAAGTAAAGGTTCTTGAGTCAGAGTTAGTTCAAAAGTTGGATCCAAACCATAAAATTGAGGATCACACACTTGTCTCATCACCTGAATGTGATTCTGAGGGAATGGTGATTCAATCTCACGATGTACGGGCACGGGATTCAATATTGACTTGAAAAATGATTAAGATCAAGTAAAGATATCGGAGTCAACATTGAGCCAAAAAGTGGAACTGAATTACCAAAATAAGGATTGGGGTTATATTCCTATTCGAGTTCAATTATTTGCCAATTGGTCAATGGGTCTCTTAAAAATATGGCATATTCAAGTTCAATATATTGATCTTTAAAGATATGTGATTCAATTTCACAATGTATGGGTACGGGATTCAATACTGACTCGAGAAAGTAAATAAAATTAGGTAAAGATGCCGAAGTCACAATTGATCAAATTTTAGAATTGAATTATCAAGTTGAGGTTCAGGATTACATTCATGCTCAAGTTCAATTTCAAGAAAGGGGTAACTTGTCAAAATGTTCATGTGGTTTTCAAAATTTTGATTTTGGTCAAGTTCAAGGTATGATGAAAAGTGAATCTTGGCTTCCAAAACACCATGAATCTTGGGTCGGATTGATAGGATTAGAGATATCGGGATTGATCAAAGGTTGATAAAACAGAGTTTTCTCATTCCTATAAGCGTTGACTAATTAGCGCATTTGTGTTTTTAACCTAATGATGAACTAGGTAACAAATTTTGTGTCTGAATCATGTCTTTCATACTCTTTTCTAACTCTGTCAGTTCTTCTTGTAAAGATGAATATAGAAGTGTTGAAGCTACAAGATTGAAAGATTTTGATGATGAATAACAAAGTGATACAGATGCATTTAGAGCTCTATCTCAAGCATTTATACAGAGTTCTGATTGCTCAACCTCAGATGAAGACTTTGAGTATTTATGTGTATTTTTAGAAATATTGTTAAAAGCCTTGAATACAAACACAATACTTATATAATCGACTTGACACAACCTATAGTCGACTAACCTATCCCCTAGTCGACTTGACAATTTTCCCAGTCGACTAAGTTCTTCCACAAAAATATCCCAACTCTTTGTTTATTGTCTGTCATCAGCATTAGTCGACTTCCCCTAAAGTATAGTCGACTAACCCCTGACATAGTCGACTAACCTTGTTCTTATAGTCGACTAATAATAGTTTCCAGAAACTTATTATCCGTATCAGTCTAAGTATAGTCGACTTGCCTTCTTCTATATTGGTCGACTAACTTTGGAAAGTTTTGTTCTTATAGTTGACTAACCTTCATATCCTAGTCGACTAATAGCAGTTTCTGACTGTTGTATAGTTAGTGATTTCTGGTGTTTTATCTAACGTTTTAAATTTCAAATTTGAATTGATAACTTCCCTAACTGACTATAGATTTCAGCTATAAATAGGGATGTTGTTCTAGGATCAATTCACCAATCCAAAACTCAAGTTTTCTGCCCAAAAAAATTCTGTTCAAAATTCTGTGTTTCAGAAAACTTACTTTCACTTTCTGTTTCTTCACCAATTCCTACTCTATTGTGAAGATTTTTGAAAGTCCACCTATAAGAGACCTTGTCCACAATTACATACAGATTCAAGGCTTATAGGATCAATTGTAATCATTCAAAGAGGAGCATTGTACAAGGGCGTCTTCTTGGTGTAGAAGAGAAGTTATACAAGGTGTTTATCTTCTTGGTGTAAGAGGAGTTGTACACATTTGGCAAAGGGTGTTTTGTCAAGTGGTGTACAAGGTATTGGTTTTGGGTATATCCAAATCAGGAAAAAAAATCTCAAACGGATTGTTTGGGAACTGGATGTAGGTCACAGGGACCGAATTAGAATAAATTTCTTATCTTTGCATTTGCATTTTTCTGAGTTTTATCTTGTGAATTTTTATTTCCTGCAAGTAGTTTTATTTAAAAATTTATAAACACTATTCACCCTCCCTCTAGTGTTTATGTTGCTTGAATATAGATCCGACACTTGGTATCAGAGCAAGGATGGCAACGGAGTTCCCTTCATCATAATTCAAAGAAGGACATTCTACACAACGTCCACCGCTATTCGATGGATCCAACTACAATTATTGGAAGTGTAGAATAAAGATCTACTTATAATCGCTCAACTACGAACTATGAAACATAGTAGAAGCACCATACACCAAGCCAACAACCAACTACACCGCTTGGAGTGATGATCAAAAGAAGAATGCGAACCTTGATGCCAAAGCGATGAATGTTTTATTCTGTGCCTTAACCAAAGAAGAATTCAACCATGTGTCAATAGCCACTTCTGCAAATCAAATATGGCACACTCTATAGGTAACACATGAAGGCACAAATAAGGTTAAAGAATCTAAAATTTCTATTCTTATCCACAGGTTTGAACTTTTCAAAATGAAGGAGAATGAAATCATCTCAGAAATAGTTACAAGGTTCACTGACATAACAAATTCATTAGCATCCCTTGCGAAGGAATACACCCAAGTCGAAAAAGTTCGCAAGATCCTTCATGCACTCACACCAGATTGGGAGAAGAAGACTACTGCAATAGAAAAAGCGAATGATCTCTCAACAATGTCATTAGAAAACCTTATTGGTAACGTAATGGCATATGAAGTGCAACTCGAAGATAGAAAGAAGGACGAACAACAACTTCAATTCAAGAAGAAAGTACTTGCCTTTCATACATCCTCAGATATGGACAATTCAAATGACGATGAAGAGGAGATGGCGATGCTTTCAAGAAAATTTAAAAGGTTCTTAAAACAAGGTAAGTTTAAAAAGAATAAAGATATTAATGATAATCCTATTTGTTTTAAGTGTAACAAACCAGGTCACATAAAGAAGGATTGCCCATTGATGAAATCAAAAGGACACTTCAAGAATTTCAATAAGTTCAACAAAAGAAGAAAGCCTTCTAAGCAACTTGGGATGATAGTGACTCATCTTCCTCTGATGAAGAAGAAGCCACTGAAATCGCCAATATCTGCTTTATGGCTCAAGAAAATGAGGTACAAGATTATGATGAATTATTAGAAGCATTTAATGAACTTTTTAATAATTTCAAAAATGAAAAGATTAAAAATAAAGTTTTAACAAAGGAAAATGAAAGACTTAACAATGAAAATGCAATTTTTGTTTCCCAAACATCTTCTTTAAATTCTCAAAAAGATGATTTAGAAAAAGTTATTTCATCTTTAAAAGGGATAATGAAATTTTCTTAAAAGAAAATTCTATGCTTAAAAAGGAAACTATTTCTTTAAATTCTAAAATTACAATTTTAGATAAAGAAATGACTTGTTTCAAAATTAAGTATGAAGAAATTTTGAAAAATGTGACAAAATTTAATAAAGGAAAAGAGAATTTAAATGATTTATTATCTTATCAAAAGATGTCAAATAATCATTTTGGTCTTGGTTTTTCAAAAAATAAGATTTACAAACCTACACATGTTGATCTTGGATTTTCAAAACTAATTTTGTAAAATTTACACATCTTTATAATAATAATCCATATAATTCTTTTGTGAAAAGAAATACTATTTCAAAAAGAATTAGATGAAAATATATATGGATTCCTAGAAATCTAAATAATGTTGATAAAAATACTTATATTGCATCTTACATACATGATGTGTGTAATTCTGGTAATTATGTTTATACTAACAAATGAAACCAAATTCCAATTGGATTTGGGTTCCTAAAGGCTAATCTTTTTCCGACCCTATCATGATGGGTACCATACAAATTGTTTTATCTTGTAGGTACCTTATAAAGAAAAGTGGATACTTGATAGTGGGTGTTCCAAACACATGACCGGACACATTCAACTACCGTCTTCCGTTCAAATCAAAAAGGGAGGTACAGTAATATTTGGAGACAATAACAAAGGAAAGGTTATTGGTACCGGCATGGTTGGTAACATTTCAAAATCTCTTATTGAAAATGTTCTTTTGGTAAGAGGTTTAAAAACACAATATTAAGTATTAGTCAGTTATGTGATAAGGGTTATAAAATTGTTTTTGAAAAAGATGCATGTCTTATATATGATACTAACATGAAAGATATTTTGTTTAAAGGTTTTCGTAACAATAATATTTATGAGTTATCAATAACCTGTATATCATCAAATGATAACTTATGTTTACTTGCTTCTAATAATGATTATTTTTTATGGCATAAAAGATTTGGTCATTTGAATATGAAAATAATTTCTAAGATTTCTAAATTTGATTTAGTTAAAGGTCTTCCAAAAATAGCTTTTAAAAAGGATTATTTTTGTGATTCTTGTCAATTAGGAAAACAAGTTAAATCATTTTTTTAGTTTCTACCAATAGACCTTTAGAACTATTACATTTGGATTTATTTGGTCCTATTCGTATTGCTTCTTTAAACAAAAGTAGGTATGTTTTTGTTATTGTTGATGATTATTCACGTTTTTCATGGGTAATTTTTCTAAAAAATAAAAATGATACTTTTAATGAGTTTTCAAGTTTTTGTAAAAGAATTCAAAATCAAAAGTCTCTAAACATAGTCACTATTCGAAGTGATCATGGAGGAGAATTTGAAAATGAATCTTTTGCAAATTTCTGTGATAAGTATGGTATTACACATAACTTTGCATTTCCTAGAGCATCTCCTCAAAATGGTGTTGTGGAGAGAATGAATAGGACCTTGCAAGAATGTGCTAGAACTATGCTTATGGACAGTCATTTACCAAAATATTTTTGGGTTGAAGTTGTTGCTACTGCATGTTATGTTTTAAATTGTGTGCTTATTCGACTTATTTTAAACAAAACATCTTATGAATTATTTTATAACAGAATTCCAAAAGTTTCTTATTTCAAGATTTTTGGATGTAAATATTTTATCTTAAATACAAGAGATGCTTTAGATAAATTTGATGCTAGATCCAATGAAGATATTTTTGTTGGATATTGTATTCAAAGTAAAGCATATAGAATATTTAATAAGAAAACATTTACTATTGAAGAATCATTACATGTTAAATTTGATGAATCTTTGACTAAACCTATTTCTAATACTTCTTTACATGATGATGATAATATCATAGATACTTCTATTGATAATACTGTTATATCTTCTGATGATACTAACATTTCTAATGTTGATGAGACTCCTACCGAGTTACCTAAAGCATATGTTGAAGTAAGGAATCATCCACATGATTTGGTTATTGGAGATATAAATCAAGGCATTCAGACGAGATCCAAGTTGAACTACATGACACAAATTGCTTTCCTATCACTCATTGAACCGAAGAATATCAAAGAAGCATGTGCAGAAGATTTTTGGACAATTGCAATGAAAGAAGAGTTGAATCAATTTGTCAGAAATGATGTTTGGGATCTTATACAACGTCCTATTGATCATCCAGTCATCGGTACCAGATGGGTCTTTAAGAATAAACTTGATGAATCAGGTCAAGTTATTAAGAACAAAGTAAGAATAGTAGTACAAGGATACAATCAAGAAGAAGGTATTGATTTTGATGAAACTTATGCACCAGTAGCTAGGCTTGAATCAATTCGTATTTTACTTGCTTTTTCTTACTTTATGAATTTCAAACTTTATCAAATGGATATTAAAAATGCCTTTTTAAATGGTTTTATTAAGGAAACTGTTTATGTTGAACAACCTCCAGGTTTTGAACATGAAAATTTTCAAACCATATTTTTAAATTTAAGAAAGTTTTATATGGTTTAAAACAAGCACCCCGTGCTTGGTATGATAGATTAAAAAGTTTTCTTTTAAATTCTGATTTTAAAATCGGAAGAGCAGATACAACTCTCTTTATTAAACATGTTAATAAAGATATCTTAATTATTCAAATATATGTTGATGATATTTTATTTAGATCTACTAACGAGAATCTTTGTCAAGAATTTTCTAAGACTATGCAGAGTGAATTTGAGATAAGCCACATGGGCGAACTTACTTACTTTCTCGGTATGCAAATAAAGCAAATGAATGATGGAATCTTCATTTCCCAGTGCAAATATGCAAAGAAACTTCTGAAAAGATTTGGTATGAAAAATTTTGGTCATAAGAATACTCCCATGAGTACTACTACATTCCTAGACAAAGATGAAAATGGTAAGAATATTGATCAGAAACTATATCGAGGTATGATTAGTTCTTTACTATATATTACTTCAAGTAGACCTGATATTATGTTCAGTGTTTGCTTATGTGCTAGATATCAATCAAATCCTAAGGAATCACTTCTTAAAGCAGTGAAAAGGATTCTTCGATATATTAATAACACAATCAATTATGGCTTATTTTATCTAAAATCAAGCACATTTGATTTACTATCATATAGTGATGCTGATTTTGCTGGATGTAAATCTGATCAGAAGAGTACTAGTGATACTTGTCACTTTTTGGGACATTCACTAGTATCATAGTTCAGTAAAAAGTAAAATTTTGTATCATTATCAACAACAGAAGCAGAATATATCGCTGCTAGTATTGCATGTGCTCAAATTTTATAGATGAAACAAACCTTATTTGATTATGGCATGTCTATCACAAACTCACCTATTATGTGTGATAATACCAGTGCTATTAACTTATCTAAAAATCCTATTCATCATTCACGTACTAAGCATATTGATATTAGACATCATTTTTTACGTGATCATGCTTTAAAAGGTGATATTTCTCTAAATTTTATATCAACTGATAATCAAATTTTAGATATTTTTACAAAACCTCTTAAAGAAGATATTTTTATGAGATTTCGAAGAGATTTGGGCATTTGCAATATTTCTGATCTTTGAATATTTTTTCAGAATTTTTTGAAGGCATTTTTTCAATACTTAGTCAACTTATTAAGGACTATTAGTCGACTTATTAAACACCTAGTTAACTTAACAATGACCCAGTCGACTAATTGCATCTAACAGAAACATGATTTTTTGAGCTATTAAGAGTTAATCGACTATAACAAAAAAATAGTCGACTAGTATATGAATTAGTCGACTAGTCACAAACTCCAAGTCGACTAACCCTGTGAAAAACTGTGTTCTGTTATTAGTTTTTAACTTTCGAAACCCGACCCATATCATTAAATCTGGATCCGATCTAACTCTATTTTTGATCCTAACCATTGATTTGGTATTTATCACTCTTTTCTACCCTTTACCCTCATCAAAACCCTAGTTTTCACCCGGTTCCTCTCCCCAGCTGATAGTACCAGTCGACTACAGGGATTCAACAGCAGTAGTGAACCCATTCCCTATTCCTTCAAATTTCTTGGTAAATTCGTTCCAATCTCTACAGTTTCCTTCTAATTCCTGCTTTATCTTCCTTTAATTTGAGTTCTAATCATGTGTAGGTCTAAGAAAACTAAATTTACACCATTTTCTTCCTCACTCAAGCTGATTTTAGGGCTTTTCTGAAAAATCCTGCCCTAGAAGATGATTTCCTTAGAATTTCTTCATTAGAAATTTTACCTGGTAGATTTGTTAAATATGAGGACTTTAATGACTATGATATTGTCTCATATTTACAAAATTGTGGTCTTTATCATATGTTATCTACTGATTCTAGACAAGGCTATTATCTTTTCTTGATTCATTTGTTTTATACCAACTTATCCTATGAAGACAATGAGGATGATATTCATATATATTTTATGGTTAAAGGTATCAATATCAAGTTATCCCCTAAATCCTTAGGTCGTACTTTTTCAATTCCTTATCACGGCCTCTCTATTAATGACATTAATATGGATGATGTGGAGGTCTTATCAAATATATTTCTTCCAGGTCAAGGATTACCTATGTCTAACAATAAATTGAAAGTCATTCCCCGTCTTATTGGTCGTATCCTTGCCTATAACATTTGCCCTAAAACTGAGAGTTATAACTATTATTCTTGTAATTTAGCTACTTGTGTCTATGCCATCATGACTGGACTAGAAGTCAATTGAGCAAAGATAATCTTTGATACTCTTATTAAGGACCATACCTCCTTCTTACCATATGGAGCCTTTTTATTACATGTGTTTCAAAATTTCACATAGATCTTGCTTCCGAAACGAGTGTTGTCAAGGTTTTCAAGCCTTTTGATCGTGTCGTACTTCATCGTATGAACTTCACGATTTTCCTCAACCTCCACCACAACCTCCCTCTCCTCCTCCACAAAGTTCAACTCAAGCTCCTTCTTCCTCTACTCAACCTCCTTTCACTGAACAACCCCCTTCATCTCAACCACCTCCTTCATATCCCGATGCTTTCTACAACTCTCTTTCTGTTGAAATAGAATCTCTACACGCCAAACAACAATTCATTCAGGACTCTCAGAATGCATTACTCTCAAATCAATCTTTACTGATGGACCATTTTATGAGTATGCAACTGAAGATGGACTCATTTGCATCCACTCAAAAGGAAATTCTGGCTCTCCTCAAGACCCATTTTCCACCACCTTCTCCCGGATCCGACATTTAATGCTTATGGAGTTGGCTTTGCTACGTGTTTTGTTTTTGGCATTTCTTGCCTCTTTTTTTTATTTTTGTTAAGACTCTTTTAATTTTTATTGTACTTGACATTTTCTGTTTTATTCTGAAAACAATGATTGTTAATATATCTTTTTCTGATCTATGCTATTTCTCTTTTTGTTAATGACAAAGGGGGAGAAAATTTTGTGTTACTAAGAAAATTCTATGTTATTAAGAAAAATTCTGTGTTGATATATGTGTGTTGTGATAATGGATATATGATACATATTTGGCAATGTTGTGATATGGCAATGCAGGGAACACTTAACACTTGTTATATGAAAATATTTTTATACTTTATGCAGGGGAGAACAAGAACACTTGACTTGTTACATATCTATTTGTTATAACCTGTTTACTGCAGGGGGAGTTTCTCTGCAGGGGGAGTTTTCATAAACACCGGTTGTCATCATTAAAAAGGGGGAGAATGTTGAAGCCTACAAGATTGAAAGATTTTGATGATGAATAACAAAGTGATACAGATGCATTTGGAGCTCTATCTCAAGCATTTATATAGAGTTCTGATTGCTCAACCTCAGATGAAGACTTTGAGTATTTATGTGTATTTTTAGAATTATTGTTAAAAGCCTTGAATACACAAACAATACTTATGTAGTCGACTTGACACAACCTATAGTCGACTAACCTATCCCCTAGTCGACTTGACAATTTCCCCAGTCGACTAAGTTCTTTCACAAAAATATCCCAACTCTCTATTTATTGTCTGTCATCAGCATTAGTCGACTTCCCCTAAAGTATAGTCGACTAACCCCTAACATAGTCGACTAACCTTGTTCTTATAGTCGACTAAAAACAGTTTTCAGAAACTTGTTATCCGTATCAGTCTAAGTATAATCGACTTGCCTTCTATATTAGTCGACTAACTTTGAAAATTTTTGTTCTTATAGTCGACTAACCTCCATATCCTAGTCACTAATAGCAGTTTCTGACTGTTGTACAGTTAGTGATTTCTAGTATTTTATCCAACGTTTTAAATTTTAAATTTGAATTGATAACTTCCCTAAATGATTATAGATTTCAGCTATAAATAAAGATGTTGTCCTAGGATCAATTCACCAATTCAAAACTCAAGTTTTCTGCCCAAAAAAATTTCTGCTCAAAATTCTGTTTTTCTGAAAACTTGCTTCCACTTTCTGTTTCTTTACCAATTCCTACTCTATTGTGAAGATTTCCGAAAGTCCACCTATAAGAGATCTTATCCACAATTATATACAGATTCAAGGCTTATAGGATCAATTGTAATCATTCAAAGAGGAGCATTGTACAAGGGCGTCTTCTTGGTGTAGAAGAGAAGTTGTACAAGGTGTTTGTCTTCTTGGTGTAAGAGGAGTTGTACACATTTGACAAAGGGTGTTTTGTCAAGTGGTGTACAAGGTATTGGTTTTGGGTGTATCCAAATCAGGAAAGGAAAATCTCAAGCGGATTGCTTGGGCACTAGACGTAGGTCACAAGGACCGAACCAGGATAAATCTATTGTCTTTGCGTTTGCATTTTTCTGAGTTTTATCTTGTGAATTTTTATTTCCTGCAAGTAGTTTTATTTAAAAATTTATAAACACTATTCACCCCCTCTAGTGTTTGTGTTGCTTGAATATAGATCCTACAAGAAGTTGATTTTGAAAATTGTGGTGTAATTGTGAGTCTAGGAGATGTTGAAATTGTTGTTAAGACTCATGCAAGATATACATACTCTTTTGCATGTCAGATTTTTCTTCCTAGAGAGGTGGGACTTGAAAGGGTAAGTATGAATTTTGAAAATTTAGTGTAAATTGGGAGCCAAACATGTATTGAAATTATCGTTCAGGCTCACGCAAGCCTTTTATACTCGTTGCTAAGTCAGATTTTTCTTCAATTGAATGATCTAGAAAAAGAATATATGAAGTTGATATGGGAAAGATTGTATGAGTCAAGCAAGTTTTTAATTTGTTGTTGGACTCAAGCATGACTTTTATACTCTATTCTAATTCAATTTTTTCTTCAATCGGTGGTACTGGAAAAGGAGTATATGAAGCAAAATGTGGAAAAGATTTTTGTGAATAAGGTGATTGAAATTTAAACTCAGGGGAGGTGAATCCCCATTGACTCTGTGAAGAGTGAAAATTATTTTAAAAATTTTCGTCTTTAGAGTAGGGATATGGGTTATATTGAGTCGGATATATCCAATCTGGTATATGTTATTAGTTCATGTTATACAAAGCTGGGTTGGAGTTATCCTAACCAAATGAGGTCGGGGTGAAATATGAATTCATATTAGAATTGAAAAAATTATTGTTGAAATCTATTTCACAAATAGACACAAACAAAAAAGAGAAAGCAAGAAACAAACAAATAAAAAAATTAAAACAAGCCTATATAAGGGTTAACCTAGACGTAGATGACTCCTAACTGGTCGATTGTCCTAGAGAGATATTGCAGTATCTAACTATGAGTTAATCGGCCAGTTAGGGATAAAATTCAGTATAAAGTATTGATTGAGATGAGAAATGTATTGAAAATAAAGTCAAGAGTTAAAATCAGAAAGTTCTTAGTCTCTTCTCAATTTAACCATGTAGCAAGGGTCAGACGGGTCGATCCACAGGGAAGGATGCGATGGAAGCTTTTTGGAACGAATTCTCTAACAAATAGCTTTGAAAAAATAATATTGATTGTAAGAAAATATTTTAATTAAGTTAAAGAGATTATAGTTCATTAATCATCTACCACAACCAAGTATTAGACTAAGAGGGAAGAACATGCAACCATAAAAATCTACCCTAGGGTTTTGATTGAGAATCAAGTAAGATGCGTAAAAATATTATAAATCCTAATTAGAGTATACTAATTATAATTAAACTTTAGTTCATCCTAATTTCTAAGCATAGCATTAGAAAAGTCTTTTAAACCTAACAAGATGCTATCAAAGTTTCTAAATATGAACTAAGAATAATCATGAAAAATAATGCAACCCTAAATTAATTCAACTTAATTAATTATTCATCTTCAAGAATTATCAATTCAATCCTAGGGTTTCTATTAAGCATGGATTTTAATCAGTTCATCTTTAGACTAAACTTAGTTGATCGAGAGATTAACAAACTACAAGTTAATTTAGTCATTCATATTTTTTTATTTTAACAAGATTTATTATAAAGAAAGAAAGTTGCATCAATAAGAAAAGAAGAAAACAAAACAAAAGAAACTAAATCAATAAAAATTGAATTAAACAACAAGAGAGATGAAAAGAATAATGAACCTTTATTAATGGATATCACCGGCCAATTACAAGTTCTTCTTCTTCAAAAAAAAACTTTTTCTCCAAATAGAAAGCAAAATAATCCAAAAAATTGGAAAATAAAAAGGATAACAAGAAATCATGTACTCAATCCTTGAGATACCTCTCCTCTGTTGCTCTTCAGGGATATTTATAGGCAAATTTGAGAAGTAGAGTCTCAGTACAACACTGTCCCTCAACCGTCACACCAACTGCTTTAAAAGGACCGCGAAAACGTGGCTTTTGCCTTGTTTTCAATGTAAAAGCGTGGATTCTGGCCACGCGCTTTGGTGTATGGCCTCCTCTAGTCCATCCATTTGATAATCTATCCTCAGAATCTTCAATTTATCTCTAATTTTGAAATATGACGATCTCCTAAAAAACTTGGAGATCAAGTTATCTCTAAATCTGAGTTAAATTCAAATTTTCTCCCCATTATTTTCATTTTATTGTGTAAACAACCAGATTTAAATAGAAGTCCACGTATATCCTTAATTAGGATGAGGATTCATCTTATTATATCCTTCTTTTCCTCTAGATTTTAAATCACATTAATTTAAAACCCAAATTTAAATGAGATAGAAAAGATGCTTTCTTTATCTTCCCAATTAATCTTTATTTTCATAATTCTTGTGAGCTTTTGGGCTTCTTTTGATTTTCTCTTGGATTGTAGAGGTCTGCATATTATTAAATAATAAATGAATTAAATACTAATATTTTATAAAAACTAAGCATGAAAATGTGAATAAAAATATGCATTATTGATGACCAATTACATCCCCCATACCTATCTTTTGCTCGTCCTCGAGTGAAAATAAATAAATAAAAAAACTAATCTAACTAATCTAATATCACATTCATAGGTATCACGATTGCCCTTAGCATATGTAACAAGCCATTAAACCTCTAAGTTACCCCTAGAGGACGAATGTTGTCTCGTGAGGGTTTTCAGTGGATTACATCCACAAAATCCATAAAGAAAGAAAAATAAAATGTTAGTATTTTCAAAATTTCATTTTAAAAGAGGGAAAATATTTGAAATATTTTGTAAAAATTAAGGAATTTATAAGTTTTTAGGATTACCAAATTGATCATTCTTATACTTAGTTTTTATTCAAGTAATTATTTATCTATTTAAGTTAAGATTCAAACTGAATTTCTCATCGATACTATTATCTTATCCTAAGTCATATGCATCCTTGTGAACGTGAATTTTTTTACTTGGGATTCTTCAACTTAGCTCTCATGCCTTATACATTTATTACTTTTCTTTTTTCTTTTTTTTGTAAGAAATTCGAAGTATTACCATTTCATTGCCCTTTAAGCACTTCTTTTTTTTAAATATATATAACTCATCTAATTTTCTTTCATATAAGTATAAAGGCTTTTTGAGGCCCTAATACCTAACTAATTGATTTTAGATGTGTTAATATAATATTATATATTTTTCTTTTTTTCAAAATTACCTAATTATCTTTCGCATAAATACCAAGGCTTTCTTAGACCAAAGTACCTAGCTAATTAATAACTAAGTTTCTTTATTTTATATATATTTTTCTAAGACACAAGAGTCTTTGTTTTGAATTCCAAAAGTGAGTGTATAAAGCATGCATATTTCATCAAAGTAAAGATATCAAGACTAAATTATATCTTCAATTTTTTCTCCTAAACCTAAAAATCAAACAAATACTCTTATTTTAACGAAGTAGTAAGAAATCCTAATTATGATTTTTCCATTCCTTAAAATTAATTTAATTATTTACAAAAGATAAATTAAAATATTATTTCCTTTTTCAAAAAGTTTTGTTTTTATTTCAAATTTTTTTAAAAAAGAATTATTTTGATTTTTTTGTTATGTTATTAATTTTCCAATGTTATGTTAGACTTATGTTAGATGGTTACCTCCCCCACACCGATCTCATGCATTGTTCTCAATGTATAAATGTATGCATAAATATATGAAATGAATTGGCAGAGAGATAGAGTTACCGATACATTGGGTCAAAAAGACACATGGTTGTGTCTACTTCCGGTACTGATTCCAAGAATGGTTTTAAATGTTGATCATTTATTTTTAATTATTACCATTCTTAGGGTCGCATATCTCATGGCTTCATGTGGAAACACAGTTCTAACAACGAATGGCCCTGTCCATCTTGATTTCAACTTTCCTGGAAAAAGGTGAAATTTATAATTATAGAGTAGGACTTTTTATCCTGAGACAAAAGTTTTTTTTCATGATGAACTTATCATGAAAAATCTAAACCCTATTTTTCGTAATCTTCGCATTTTCGTATGCCTCATTCCTTAACTCCTCAGGTTCGGAAATTCAAAATTTTCGAAGCGCACCAGCCTTATCTAAATCAAAATTCAGCTGCTTAATTGCCCATAAGGTTCGGTGCTCTAACTCGACAAGAAGATGGCAAGTCTTTCCAAAGACTAGCCTACAAGGAGACATCCATCATTTTAAAGACGGTCTTATATGCCTATAAGGCATCAATTAATTTGGTGGACCAGTCCTTTAATTCATAATTTTCTCCAAGATTAGGTTAACTTGCCTATTTGAGACTTCTACCTACCTACTGGTTTGGGGATGGTAAGGTGTGGATAATTTGTGTGTTATGACATATTTTCACATAAGAGCTTCAAAAGTTTTATTACAAAAATGTGCACCATTATCACTAATTATGGCACAAGGGGTTCCAAAGCGTGAAAAGATGTTTTCTTTCAAAAACTTGACAACAATTTTGTTGTTGTTTGTCTTGCAAGGGATGGCTTCAACCCATTTGGATACGTAATCCATAACCAACAAGATGTATTGGTACCCAAATGAGTTAGGAAAGAGACCCATAAAGTCAATGCCCTAAATGTCAAAGAGTTCTACTTCTACAATTGGGTTTAAGAGCATCATATTACATTTTGAAATCCTTCCTATCATTTGGCATCTTTTCTTGTGCATGTCTCGCAAAGTCAAATGCATCTTTAAACAAAGTGGGCCAATAGAAACCACGCTGTAGAACTTTTTTGGCTGTTTTTCGGGGACCAAAGTGTCCACCACATGCAAGTTCGTGACAAAAGGTTATGAAACTCTTTACTTCCTCATCAGGAATACATCTCCTAATGATTTGGTCGGAACAATATTTAAAGAAATAAGGTTCCTTCCAAATGAAATATCGGACTTGAGACAAGAACTGATGTACACCTTGTTTTGACCAATGAGATGGGGTTCGGTTTGTGACTAAGTAATTAACTATGACAGAAAACCATGGTTCCCAAAGGTGGCTCAGAGTAGTTCATCGGGGAAGTTATCATTGATTAGCAACTCGTTGGAAGGGGCGTTTGGAACACGAGAGTGGTGATCGGTGATGACATTTTTGACACCCTTTTTATCTCAAATTTCAAGATCAAACTCTTGAGGAAGGAGGATACAATGAATGAGTCGGGCCTTAGTGTCCTTGAACATTAGGTATCGAAGTGCGGAATGGTCGGTGAATATGGTGATTTTGGTTCCAAGTAGATATGGGTGAAATTTTTTCAATGTGAATACTACTGCCAAGAATTTCTTCTCGGTTATAGTATAGTTCAATTGGGCATCATTAAGCGTCCTACTTGAATAGTAGATCACATGTTGTTCGTTATCTATGCGTTGTTCTAAGACAGCGCATATGGCAAAATCAGAAGCGTCGCACATGATCTCAAATGGTTTGGACCAATTCGAGGCAAAAATTATGGGCGCAGAGATAAGTTCCATTTTGAGCCTGTCCAAGTGTTAAGACATTCGTCATCAAAGATGAAGGGCACATCTTTAGATAAAA
This sequence comes from Agave tequilana, assembly GCA_038442645.1. Taxonomy (NCBI): domain Eukaryota; kingdom Viridiplantae; phylum Streptophyta; class Magnoliopsida; order Asparagales; family Asparagaceae; genus Agave; species Agave tequilana. The sequence goes on along the minus strand of JAVJIF010015259.1, from coordinate 44,288 downwards.
GGCTAGTTAAGGGTCTAGCAGTTTTGCTAAAATTCTAGATGAACCTATGGCCGAAACTAGCATGTCCTAAGAAGGAACGGATATTTTATCCACATTTGGGTGTGGTAAGCTTGGCTATGACTTCTATCTTTGCCTTGCCCACTTCAATCCGTTTCCTAGAGATCTCATGACCGAGGACAATCCCATATTGTACTATAAAGTGACACTTTTTTCCAATTTAAAGTCAATTTTTTTTATGTGCATCATTTGAGCACAAGTTCTAGATGATGGAGACATTGGTCTAAAGAGTCCCCATAGACGGATAAATTGTCCATGAAGATCTCTAAGAAAGTTCGACCATATCAGAGAATAAGCTTAACATGCAACGTTGAAATATCGCGGGGTCGTTTGCATAAACCGAAAAGCATTTAGCGATAAGCAAAAGTCTCAAATGGACACATCAATGTTGTTTTCTCTTAGTCCTCTGGGGCTATGAGATTTGGTTATACCTAATCGGGAAAAAACCGTACATAAAAACTGTATGTTTTGAAATTAGAAGTTAAGAGTGCATGCTTTGGCTTCCTCGATACTTCCGTTATAGCATAGAGGCTAAACGAGTCGAATCCACAGGGACGGGAAGCGATAGAACTTTATCGGAATGTTTTCGTGCGTGTTAAAGTTTCTTCAACATTTTAAAGAATGAAAAGAAAAGAAAATAAAGAATGAAAAGAGAAGAGTACAGTGAAACACGAAGAAGTAGGAAACATAGAAAAGATGATTTTTATGTTTTTTGATATATTTCTAAAATAAAGTAAAAAGTAAAGAAAACCCATGACTACTAACTACTAATGGCTCCACTAACCATGCTAATCTCTTAGTGATAGTTGTCTCACATGTATCCTTGACCATCACTAGTCCTTGATTCAAGAGCATTTCAAAGCGTGACCCATAAGATAACTTTCACATCCAAGCTCAACAAAACAAGTACAAGCTACACTTAAAATATCAAAACTAAATAAAAACAAGCATGGAATAAAGTAATATTAGCTTGTTAGAGAGTTAGGATGTTAGAGTATTAGAATCCATCATCATGAGCCATCAATGGCTCTTGCAAGAGCAAGGCTAAGTAGAGGCTATTAGATTCATGTGGATTATCAAGTAAAAAGTTAGCAAGTTAGTGGTTAGTAGTTAGTTTCCATGAGAGAAAATTAGCTAAATATGTAAAAGGAATTAGAGAGAAGAAAACAAAGAGAGGAAAAGAGAGAACCTTTCATAGATTGTCACCTTCTATTACAAGCACTCTTACTTTCCAATCATGTACCACTCTCTCCTATTATGAGATCTACAAGAAATGAAAAATACAAAGGAGGAAGAAGAAGAATAACTAACCTAAACTACCCTAAATTACAACATGAAGAAGAAAACTACCCTAACTCTCTATATCTCTCTTCTGAAGAACCCTAAGGGGGTATTTATAGACATCAGGAGATAGGGGGCCAGAGGACAAACCCTGGCCCAAAGCGCCAGTACGGCCACGGAAACGCGGCTCAGATGTACCAGAGCGGCGCGCGCAGCGCCGTTTACTGTGCGTTATCGCTTTGGTCCCTTGTCAGTTTGTACCTTCTGAATTTTTGATTTGAACCCCCGGTCTGACAGAATCACCTCCTAAAGTCAATGGCTATTTTGTAGGCCTTTAATCACCCATTAAACAGTGATTTAGGGTCTTCTTCTTCATTACACACCATGGACTTAGGATCACACAAGCAAACCGTTATTAGTAGTATTTTATATAAAATAAATGTGCAGATGTGATGAAAATTATGCAATATTAGAGACTAATTACACCCCCCACAGTTATCTTTTCTCGTCCCGAATAAAACAAAAAAACTAAGAAAATTATTATTTCACTTTCGCAAGTGACGCGATTGCACTGAGCATGTGCAATAAGCCGTTAAACCTCTAGGTTTCCCATAGAGGAGGAGTTTTGTCTCCTAAGAGATTTTAGCAGATTACACCCACAAAATCTAAAAAGAAAGAAATCAAATGTTAGTATTTTGAAAATGCATTTTGAAATAGAGAAAAGGTGTTAAAATATTTTTGCGAAAATTTAAGTGATCCATGGTCATAGGTTAACCAGAAATTACTTTTTCTTAAACTAAGTCGAATACAAAATCTTGTTATAAATTAAATATAAGAAATTAAAATTGAATCGATTCTTTGATCTTTCATAAAATTCTTAGAAGAATATGCACTTTGTGAACAGTAAAGATTTTAGAATATTGACTAAAACTTTCGTGCCTTTGATTTGTGTATATTATTTTTTTTTTTCTTTTTGTTCCTCCCTTAGTTTTCTTAGGCTTTCTTATTTATCCGGGTAGTAGCCTTTGACTCCCAAATTAGATAGTTTTAGGGCACTAGATGAGAAAATATTTCTCGGACTTAAGGACTCGAGTAAACAAGGCCATAAAACTAAAGGGGATTATTTTATTTTTGTCCACCATTTTAGACATGAATAATCATGCTTCCTGAGGCATAATTACCCAACTTTAATAAGTGGGTTTATCATCATTTCATTTTTTTATATATATATTTTTTATGACATTTTCAATCTTTGTTTCAATCCAAAAATTGTGTAAGTGTGAAGTGCATAAATCTAAGGCAAAAAATTCAAGATCAAATTATCTTTCCAATCTTACTTCCTTATCCTAAAATTTAAACAAGATCTATTATTTTGACCCGGTTTAAAAATTCATAATTTTAGGTCTTCCTAATTTCTAAGATAATCTTAAATTTCTTAAAAATAAATCGGAACTATTTTTCTTATATCAAAAAGTTTTGTAGGAAAAAAGAAAAGAGTTTTTATACAAAAGAAAAATCTAAAATTTTTCTAAAAAGAACTGTAAAAGAAAGAAAATTTAAAACTAACTATGTTAGTAAATCCTCCCCCATACTTATCTCATGTATTGTCCTCAATGCATCGTGAATATGTATATACATGAAACAAATGGGAAGGGAAGAAAATCACCTCATGGTGGTGGCTCTGGTGGTGATCTGATTGGGCCAAGCGTTGCTACTCAATCAAGATAATGTGGTGGCTCACGGAATCCACCTTTATTGACCTCTTTTTTATCTACATATTTACAATCCCCAATTTTAATAGGATCATGCAAGATCCTATCATGAAAATTATTCCCTTTACATGACCAATCTTGAAAGATCATTACTGAGTCATTTTGATCAACACCGTGGTCCAACAATAGAATGTGATTTTGTGGAAGGATGATTTGAGCTTTGAAATGAAAAGTTCGGGAACCAATACTAACTAAGAAAAATCAACTTTGGGTTCAAGAGTTGGTTTAGGTTCAAGAGTTGAGTCCAAATCAAAGAATTTAATTTCACATTCTATTCCCATCAATGAAATGTGACTATCCAAAAGAAGTTGTTCAGTTTCTAAATCCATAGATACAAGAATCAATGTTGGCTCGGGCAATAGGTCCAACTTGGGTAAGGATGCCAGAGTCAACTTAGATTCAAAGATTGAAATTGAATCACAAAGTTGTATGTAGGGTTCACATTCATATTCAAGTTCAATTTCATTGAAATGGAAACTTGCAAATTTGTCAATGGGTTGATATTGGTTAAGTTTAAGGTTTTGTGGTGAAATTGAATCTTGGTCAAAGTCTTCAAGATTCCATGATTTTTTTATTTTCATCAATATAATTAGAAGTGTTAGGAATAGTCAAAGATTAGATAGGGAGAGTTTTCTTATTCCTACACATGTTTTCTAATTGACTAAGTCTTGCTTCTATCATATTGAAAGGATCGCTTTGAAATTGAATCATGGATTCCGCACTTTTTTCTAAGTCGGTATATTCTTCTTGTTGTGGGACATGAAAAATGGAGTAAGGATCTTGGATTTGAAAACTTTGATGGGATTTTGAGTCCTCTAGATTATGAATTCATCGCTCGAGTTCCTCTAAGTCTTCCATCCTTTTTCCCAGTCAATTGGTTCTTCTAATGGTTGTTCGGAGGAAGGAGTATATGAAGTTGGATGTTGGTAAGGTGGTTGACCATAATACTCGGGAGAGTAGTATCCCCTCTGACTCGGTGAAGAGTGCTGATGATTATTCCAGTCTTGTTCATAGTATTGGGACTGGGGCACATATTGAATCAGATAATCCCAGTTCGGCATATAAGGTTAATTCCTATTGTACATAGCCGGGTCAGAGTTATCCGAGTCAAATGAGGTCGATGAAATATAGATAGATATTAGGATTGAAAAAATTGTTGTTGTTAATCCATTTCACAATTTACAAAAGAGAAAAACAAACAAACAAACAAACAAATAAAGAAAAGAAAAAGAAAAAGCAAACAAGCCTATACTAGGGTTGACTTAGACCTAGACGACTCCTAACTAGACGACTCCTAACTACTTAGATTGTCTACGGGGAGTACCTTATAGAAATCTGACCACAAGTTAATCGGCCAGGTAGGGGCAAAATCAATGGGAGATATCCGTGCCGGAGCAACGGGCCTAATTATGTCAAACCACTGTTCTTCGAGGTTTCGCCTCTCAATCCCCAACCTTTGACACCGATTTGACAAGAGTCAAACTCTAACAATTTCTCCTTTAAGTCAATCTCCTAACTGAGTCCGAGATGTCCCTAGGGGCTAACGTCTAGCAAATTTTATTAAGGCTTGGGTTGTGTGAGTGGGGAGGTGATTTTTGGGCTAAAGGGGTGATGACTTCCACACCTTATGTTGTATTGGATATTGCCCTTAAGTTCAATTCGTGCAAATGTGCAATATAGATAAGAATGAACAAACAAAGAGACCAAATCACCCGCGTGTTTGTCCTAACTATATGCAATGCAATATGTACACCTCTGTCAAGATCACAACAATACAAGAATAAAATACAGTATATTGGAATAGAAATCGACACGTACCTAGATGCAAATGTCTAAACCGTTTTAAAGCATCTAATTTTCGTATTATAATTCTTAAAATTATTACAGTGCACAGGTAATATAAATAAAAACTAGCAACATAATATATCAATATACAAGAATTTACCCAACCACACAAAAGCAAGTGTGGACTTCTGCAATACTAAAAATTTGACCTGCATACCAAAAGACAAAGAAGAGAAGTTAACAAAAATGTGAAATCAACCCGTTCCCATCCTCGGCGACGGCGCCAAAATTTGATCAGGAAAAAATCACGCACGAAAAGTATATGTTTTGGAATTAGAAGTTAAGAGTTCGTGCTTTGGTTTCCTCGATACTTCGTTATAGCATAGAGGCTAAAGGGGTCAAATCTACAGGGACGGGAAATGATAGAAGCTTTACCAGAATGTTCACGTGCGTGTTAAAGTTTCTTCAACATTTTAAAGAATGAAAAGAAAATAAAATAAAGAATGAAAAGAGAAGAGTACAGTGAAACACGAAGAAGTGGGAAACATAGAAAAGATGATTTTTGATATATTTTTAAAACAAAATAAAAGGTAAAGAAAATCCATGGCTACTAACTACTAATGGCTCCACTAATCATGCTAACCTCTTAGTGATAGTTGCCTCACATGTATCCTTGACCATCACTAGTCCTTGGTTGAAGAGCGTTTCAAAGCATGACCCATAAGATAACTTTTCCATCCAAACTTAACAAAATAAGTACAAGCTACACTTAAACCATCAAAACTAAATAAGAGTAAGTATGAAATAAAGTAATGTTAGCTTGTTAGAGAGTTAGGATGTTAGAGTGTTAGAATCCATCATCATGAGCCATCAATGGCTTTTGCAAGAGTAAGGCCAAGTAGAGGCTATTAAATTCATGTGGATTATCAAGTAAGAAGTTAGCAAGTTAGTGGTTAGTAGTTAGTTTCCATGAGAGAAAATTAGTTAATCATGTAAAAAGAATTAGAGAGAAGAAAACAAAGAGAGGTAAATAAAGAATCTTTCATAGATTGTCACCTTCTATTACAAGCACTCTTTCTTTTCAATCATGTACCACTCTCTCCTATTACAAGATCTATAAGAAATGGAAAATACAAAGGAGGAAGAAGAAGAATAACTAACCTAAACTATACTAAACTACAACATGAAGAAGAAAACTACCCTAACTCTCTATATCTCTCTTCTGAAGAACCCCAAGGGGGTATTTATAGGCATCAGGAGAAAAGGGACCAGAGGGACAAACTCTGGCCCAAAGCGCTGGTGCGGCCGCGCCAGTAAGGCTGCAGAAACACGGCCAAAGTCGCGTTTTCGCGGCTGTACCAAAGCGGGGCGCGCGGCGCCGCTTGCTGTGCGCTGTCGCTTTGGTCCCCTGTCAGTTGTACCTTCTGAATTTCTGATTTGAGCCCCCTAGTCTGACAGAATCACCTCCTAAGGTCAATGACTATTTTGTAGACCTTTAATCACCCATTAAATGGTGATTTAGGGTCTTCTTTTCAATGCACACCATGAACCTAGGATCACACAAGCAAACTGTTATTAGTAGTATTTTATATAAAATAAATGTGCAGATGTGTTGAAAATTATGCAATATTAGAGACTAATCAATACCCCGAGAGACCATCCAAGAAACAGTAATCCTCATGGCCCACTAATCGTTCAAGCATTTGATCAATAAATGTAAGAGGAAAATGGTCTTTGCGAGTGACAGCATTTAATTTATGATAGTTAATGCAAACTCGATCTATGTGTGGAGTCTTTTTTGAGCTAACTCTTGTTTGTCATTCTTTGCCATGGAAAAACTAGGCTTCTTTGGTACCGCGTGAGAGCTGACCCATTGGCTATCAGAAATGGGATAAATTATTCCATTATCTAAAAGTTTTACTATTTCAGCTCGTACAGATTCTTGCATGATAGGGTTTAACCTACGCTATGGTTCCCTCTTTAGTTTTGCTTCTTCATTTAGATGGATTCAGTGTTAAACTATAGTCGGACTTAATCCCTTTATGTCAGTCATCGTCCAACCAATGGCTTCCTTATTCTTCGTAAGGAATGTCATAAGGTCTTCCTCTTTCCTGTTAGTTGAGTTGGATGCAACTATAACTGGTAGAGTCTCTTGTTCACCTAGGTGGAATACTTGATATGTTTGGCCAAGTTTTTTAGCTCTAAGGAAGGGGCTGACCTGATAGGTGGAGGAGTAAGACTTATTGGCTCCTAATCTAATGAACTTGGGCTTGATGCCCACTCAATCATAGAATTGACTATTTCGTCAAGGTTGAAATCCTTAGATTCTAACTCAGTATCATACTTTGCTTCTAGTTCTATCTCCTCTCTATGCTCACTAGTCACATTTTCAATTAGACCTCAAAGGGTTGGTCATATATGTCGTAGGGGTGTTTACCTAAGTTGAAAATATTGACTTCCTTAGTAATGTCTCCAAAGGTCAATCTCATAGATCCATTTCTACAATTTATAATTGCATTGGCAATCACGAGGAACGGACGTCCCAAGATGATGGGAGTTTGGGACCTAGGATTAGACACGGGTTGTGTCTCTAGAATAATGAAATCTATTGGGTAAATGAATTCTCCTACACGTATAAGGATATCATTGATTTCTCCCTTTGGGACCTTAATTGATCGGTCAGCTAACTGGATCGTAACATGAGTTGGGCTGAGTTTGTCTAACCTAAGTTCTTGATATACGAAAAAGGGAAGCAAATTAATGTTGCTCCTAAATCAAGAAGTGCTCTACTAATTTCAGCTTGACCTATTATGCAAGAAAGGGTAGGACAACCAGGATCCTTGTACTTGATAGATATTTGATTTGACAATAGCTCACTAATATTAGCGGCTAGAAAAATCTTCTTGGGCACATTAGTCTTTCTTTTCTTGGTGCACATGTCCTTAAAGAATTTGGCATAACTAGGGACTTGTTAGATTGCATCAAGAAGTGGTATATTAAGCCTAACTTCATTGAACACCTTAAATATTTTCTCCACATGTGCATTATTATTGCTAAGCCTATTCGGAAATGGGCTATAGGTTCGTGCACTTGTTTTGCTGACTTATCAATTTCGGTTTCTTTAGAGTTTGGTAGAGGTGGAGCGGAACTAGATGGAGTGGATGTTTGAGTTGGGTCTGATGGCATGGATACTTGATTATCAGATCTCAACGTATGAACCAAGTTACATTGGTTTTGATCTTGAGCTTCATTGGCTTGCTTAGGATTCCTAGGGTTTGGCAATGGTTGACTTGGTAGAGTTCCTTTTTGTTTTTCACTAATTGATTAGCTTGTTGACTCAATTGCATCTCTATCCTAGTCATGACTTGAGCTAGTGTTTCTTGACTTTTAACTAGAATGTCCACCTTTCTTTCCATATTGGAGAGTCTTGTTTCCATATATGAATTTTGGAAAGAGGGTGGAGGACTTTTGATCGTACACATATTTTGCATTCTTTTCATTACACTCCTACATTTATCGTGTAATAAATATGCTAATTTTCTTGTCTTAAATGTCTATTTTGCAGAAGATAATCATGAAAAGAAAGAGAATTAAACCAAATAAATACCAGTTAAAATCATATTTAACTCGATCTATTTGGTTAGCTGAGGATGATCCCAGATCCAGTTAGTTAAAATTGGATTTGGTGAATCAATTTGATTAACTTAAAGATCTATCAGGATATCACCACATCTAGAACAAATCAAGCATTGGGGCAAATATTAGTTGAAGATCAGAGCAAATCATAAAGTTAACACCAAATGGAACCGATAAAATTCAGATTTCTACAAATCCATTTTGGTTAGCTAAAGATAACTGAGGATAATGTCAAATACAGGTCCAAATAGAGAATCCAACGGGATAATTCAAGATGGACGGATGTCAGGATGCCACGCTCCCTGGATGTGCATCTAGGCTGCAGATCCACGGCCAAAGCCATGGATCCGCGACAACTAGTAAAATTTGGGGGAGGGTTTGCTCTCCCTGTCTTTAGACGCTCTCTCTCGTTCCATATTTGCTATAAAATCTTGCAAATTCTTTATGTAACTGGGAGGAGGAAGAAGAGAATAGAATATATTTCTCTATAGATTTCACTTAGGTTTTTCTTTCTCTTTTAATATAATTTTATTTTTCTTTATGTAACTGGGAGGAGAAAAGAGTTTCATGGAGGAATGAGAAAGGAGCTTGTATTGAGAGTAACATCGTTGTAAGTATTCATCTTTTCTTTCATTGTTATTTAATTGAATCGAAAGTTATTTTTTCTTCTTTATTCTTGTTTTTATTTGCTTTCCTCTGATGTGTTTGTAATCCAAGTGAATCCAATAGCCTTGAGACTGTTTTGCCATTGCAAGTGCCCTTGATGGCCTATGGTAATGAACAACCATTATTTTATTAGTTTATCTTGTCTTTTTATTCATAGCGTAGATCGAGAACGGGGAAGATCCTATACGCCATGCTTGATCACCTTCAAAGACTAGGTAAATCATAGCGATGGATCCAAGGTATATGAGCATGAAAGAGGTAAGTAAGAATTTTTAGTTTTCTTTTAATTCTTAGTTTAGAATTCTACTTCAAAACCAACATTTTTCTCTTCATTTAGTTTTTCTTTTTCTTTTGTAAATAAAACAACAACACAACAACATCATCATCTTTTATTTTACCATCTTCTTCACATCTTCTAACTTCATCTTTTTGTTTTCTTTTTCTAAAACTGAGAAGAAATTCCTAACATATTTTTGTAAACTCAAAAAGAAACGAACTTACTTAAAAGCTTCCATCGTTAGTCCCTCCTTGGATCACAACACGCATAGCCATTTGCTATAGTGGTAGTATTGAGTACTTGCACACTTCTATTATAAAGTTCTGAAATTCTATATTTTTTGTACGCAGGTTGTCCCTCAATCAACTTTGGTTAGGGAAATTTTGTTAATAAGGAGATTGGTGAAAATTGTTGGAGAATTTAGGCTTTGATTGGTCATTATCGTTTGGGCCCATGAGAAATTTGAGTGATTTCTCCAACCTGGATTATAGATGGATGAATATGGATTGTTGATAGGCCTTGTGAAGGCTGCATCCATATTTTCTGGCAACATTTGATGAGCTAAAAAGACGGGACATTCCTCGAACACATAGTTCATGGCCTGACAGTAAGTACAGCCCGCCGAAGGTGTTGAGCTGACTTGGTTCACTGAGACTGGTTCTTTAGTTTCTAGAGCTTCTAGTCTTCGTATCACAGCAACTAGTTTAGTTTCGGTAGCCATGTTTGCCTTAATGGAATAAGCACCTCCTTTAGAAGAGCTAGGGTCGTTAGTCCTAAATTTTTATGGAGTTGGTTCCCATTGGATGGTCTTATCAGCCAAATCTTCATATAATAACCATCTTTCATCTTCGTTCTTTTTCAAAAATCCTCCATGGCACATGGATTCTAATAGGGTTTTCGTTTGATATTATAATCCATCATAAAGAGCTTCACAAAGTCATCATTTCTCTATCCCATGATGAGAGCACTAGGTAAGGAGGTCCTTAAAACGTTCGAAGTACTTCCAAAAAGGTTCATTAGCTGTTTGTTTAAACTGAAAGATGCTTTTCCTAATTTGCGCAGTCTTGTGAACGGGATAAAACTTTTCAAGAAGGCCTTGACGAAATTATCCCATAATGATATGGAACCAACTTCTAAGACTGTAGAGCCATTTCTTTGCTAAATTTTTCAAAGAGAATGGGACAAAACATAACTTAACGATGTCTACTCCTAGGTTCGGTATTTTCATCATGAGACATACTTTCTCAAATTCTCTTATGAAAAAGTATATATCCTTGGATTCAATCCATAAAACTTGGGAAGAGTGTTGGTGTATTATGGTTTCAGCTCAAATTGGTTGTCTCCTACATCGGGGAGCTGAATGCAAAATGGAAGAGAGATCCTAATAAGATAGAACCTATCCTGCAGTGATGATGGTTGTGACATGTGTGGATCGGGTTCATGTTCAGGTGGTGAACTATTCCTAATTAGTCTAGATGTGGCTGGGTCTCTCGACCAAGCTGACATGTACAGTTAAATAAGCAAGTTCACCCAATCAAAAGCCAGAGTTAACCTAAGGCCAACGTCTAGTCAATTTTTAATTTAGGGTTAGGGTTGTGAGTGAAAAGGAAATGGTTTGTGGGCTAAAAAAGAATTATGACTTTCCCATCTTATGTTGTATATGAGTTTTGCCCTTAAGAAGTATTAGTGCACGTGTATAAACAAATAGAAAATAATTCACTCAAAAGCAGTAAATCAGCCAAGGTGCTTCCAAGTCTATATGCAATGTGGAAGTATCTTGTCGCCAGCACTCTTCAACAAAACTTTAAAAAAAAAACTTAAATAGACACGAACCTATGATGTAAGAGTATAACTTTTTTTATGTTATTCAACTAATAGGTTATTGTTAATTAATTAGCAGTATGCAGGGTGATCACAGAAAAAATTGTCAACTACAGAAAATAGTAGTTGTAATTTGCAGCAGGCCTGCAAAATTAAAGCACAATGGAGCTACTATAGCCACGAAAACACGGCTATTTAGTGTTTTCTCTGGCTCTGCCTTCTAGAGCAGATTTGCTAATTTTTCTGAGTTGCAGTAAATTTTCTTGTTAGCAGATCCTGCAAACAGAAACAAAAAAATAGTTTTAGAGAATATCGTATCATTCCCTCCTCGGAAATGGAGACAAAATTTTGATTGAGATGAGTTGAAAATAAAGTCAAGAGTTAAAATCAGAAAGTTCTTAGTCTTTTCTCAATTTAACCGCGTAACGAAGGCTAGAAGGGTCGATCCACAGGGAAGGATGCGATGGAAGCTTTTCGGAACAAATCCTTTAACAAATAACTTGGAAAAAAATATTGATTATAAGAAAAAAATTTAATTAAGCAAAAGAGATTATAGTCCACTAATCATCTAGCACAATCAAGTATTAGTCTAAGAGGAAGAGCATCATATTGAAGCCATAAAAATCTACCATAGGGTTTTGATTGAGAATCAAGTAAAGTAAGTAAAAATATTGTAAACCCTAATTAGAGTACACTAATAATAATTAAACTTTAGTTCATCCTAGTTTCTAAGTATAGTATAAGAAAAGTCTTTTAAATCTAACAAAATGCTATCAAAGTTTCTAAATATGAACTAAGAATAATCATAAAAAATAATACAACCCTAAATTAATTCAACTTAATTAATTATCATCTTCAAGAATTATCAATTCAATCCAAGGATTGCTATTAAGCATGGATTCCAATCAGTTCATCTTTTAGACTAAACTTAGTTGATCGAGAGATTAGCAAACTACAAGTTAATTTAGTTATTCATATTTTTTTACTGTAACAAGATTTATTATAAAGAAAGAAAGTTGCATCAATAAGAAAAGAAGAAAAGAAAACAAAAAACTAAAGCAATAAAAACTGAAAAGAATAAAAGAGATGAAAAGAATAATGAAACTTTATTAATGGATGTCACCGGCCAATTACAAGTTCTTCCTTTTCTTCAAAAATCTTTTTCCCCAAATAGAAAGCAAAACAATATAAAGAAATTCAGAAAATAAAAAAAGCTAACAAAAAATAACAAAAAATCCTAACTCAATTGCTGAGATGCCTCTCCTCTGCTGCTCTTCAGCAGTATTTATAGGCAGATTTGAGAAGTAAAGTCCCAGTATAACACTGTCCCTCAACCGCCACGCCAACCGCTTCAAAAGGCCGCAGATACGCAGCTTTTGCCGCGTTTTCATGGCAAAAGCGTGGATTCTGGCGATGTGTTTTGGTGCATGGCCTCCTCTGGTCCATCCATCTTGTGATCTATCCTCAGAATCTTCAGTTTATCTCTAAATTTTGAAATATGACGATCTCCTAAATAACTTGGAGATCAAGTTATCTCTAAATTTGAATTAAATTCAGATTTTCTCCCCTTTATCTTCATCTTATTGTGCAAGCAACCAGATTTAAATAGAAGTCCACCTCTATCTTTAATTAGGATGAGGATTCATCTTATTCTATTCTTCTTCTCCTCTAGATTTTAAAATCAAATTAATTTAGACCCAAATTTAAATGAGATAAAAAAATGCTTCCTTTATCTTCCCAATTAATCTTTATTTTCATAATTCTTGTGGGCTTTTGGGCTTCTTTTGGGCTTTCTCTTATATTGTGGAGGTCGGCACATTACTAAATAATAAAAAAATTAAATAGTAATATTTTATAAAAATTAAGCTTGAAAAAGAATAAAAATATGTATTATTGATGAACAATCAGGTATCTGTGCGTAAGTAACGAGCCTTAATTATGCCAAACCATTGAATCTTCAAGACTTAATCTCTTAATTCTCAATCCTTAGACATCAATTTGGCAAGAGTCCAGCACTAACAACTTCCTCCTGAGGTCGATCTCTTAATGAGTCTGAGATGTCCTCAGGGGCCAACATCTATCAAGTTTTATTTAGGCTTGGATTGTGTGAGTGGGAAAGTGATTTTTGAGCTAAGTAAGCGTAGTGACTTTCTCATCTTATCTTATATCGGGTATACCCTTAGATCTGATTCGTGCAAGTGTGTAATATATATAAGAATTAAACACTTAAGAAAGTAAATAACCCACGTGTTTGTCTTAATCTATACGTAATGCAATATATATACCTCAGTCCAATTCACAACAATATAACAAAATACAGTATATCATAATGAAATTGATATGTGCCTACGATGCAAATGTCTAAACTATTTTAACACATCAAATTACTAATTTTATTGCTTAATTATTGCAGTAAACAGGCAATCAAATTAGAAGTCTAACAACATAATACATCAAATTATTGCAATATGGAGCAACCTGCAAAAGACAAAGTCCAGAAGCCCTGAAAAGCTTGCGTTTTCTCGGCTTCTTTTGGCTTACCGCTGAAAAAGTTTGGAACTAGCTCCTAGATTTTGTCAGCAGGGAGTTACAGGGTATTATAGGCTTCTACAGTTCTTAGTTTCTGAAAATTTTGACCTATACACAGAAACGAAAAAGAAAATGTTAACAAAAATGTGAAATAACGGTTCCCATCTCCGACAACAACGCCATTTTGATGATCCGAAGGAAGTGTGCACGAAAATATGATATGTAAATCAGTGAAAGATGTGTGCTTTGGCTTTCTTAATACTTTCATTATAGTATATAGGCTATATGGGTCGAATCTACAGGGATAAGAGGTGATATAAGCATTAACAATGTGTTCATGTTAGTGTTAACGAGTTCTTTTTTGTTTAAGAAAGAGAAAAGAAAACAAGAAAGAGGAGAGAAAAATGATAGAAACAGTGAAGTGAAAGAAATAGAAGCAAAGTAAAAAACAAGAAAGAGTAGAAAGCGAAGGTGAAAATGTGGTGAAGTGATTTGAAAAATGTGATTAAAACAAATAAAAAATGGAGGAAGCTTGTGGTGGAGAAATGAAATTAAGTGGTGAACGAAGAGGGCGATGAAAGCATCGATAAGAAAATAATAAATTGGTTTTGAAATCGAATTTAAAACAAAGTAAAATGAGAAGAAAACTCATGGAATCTAAGTAATAATTACTACACTAAGCTGTTAACCTCTCAGTGATAGTTGCCTCACATGGATTCTTGACCATCACTAATTATTAGCTTCAAGAGACATTACAAAGCATGGTCCATAAGATTGTTTCCAACATTCAAACCACATTAACAAGGTACAAATTACTATTAATCCATCAAAACCAGTTAGAGAAAAGCATGACATAAAGTATGAAATGCAAGTTAGCTTGTCAGTGAGATAGATGTTAGAACCCATCATCATGAGCCATCAATGACTCTTGCAAGAGCAAGGCCTTGTGGAGGCTATTAAATTCATGTGAATTATCAAGTAAGTGGTTTGATGATTCGTGGTTAATAGTTAGATTACTATGAGAGAAAACTAGCTAAGCATCATATTAGAGGTTAGAGAAGAAATCATGAAAAGAAAGAAGAAAGCTTTCATACATTATCAATCTCTATTACAACGTCTCTCTTTCTCTCCAGAATCAAACTTAGCCCTACTACATGATCTAAAAAGAAAAGGAAAATACAAAAAAAGAAGAAGAAAATTTATAATAAGCTACCTATGGAGAGAAACTCTAGCCTACTGCTCTCTAATCTCTCGTTCTGGCCTCCTAAAGGGGTTTATATAGGCAAAAAGGACCTTCTAGAAGACGAGACGACGCTACTAGTCGAAGATCGGGGAGTATCTCCCCGATTTTGCGGCAGATCTGTGAAAAGATCAGGGGGATAATCCCTGATCTTTTTCCATTTGTCGCATCTCGCTTCGAGAGGCTTCTGTATATGCTCTATTTTGGGTATTTGGATCCGTATTTCTCCAGTATAGCCTTCAATTCAGAATTCAATGTAACTTCTAGAAGCCCACTTGCTTAAATCTCTAAGAAATGTGGATTACTTACCTGAAAATGGATTTAATTAAGCTCTTATTACTACTTTTTCCATAGATGCTTTATCTGTGTAAACAAAACATGGTTAAGAAAAAATATTTTATTCATAACTGGGTAGGAAAATGCGATATAAAAATGCAGAATTGCAGACTAATCATTGCACTACTAATTTTTTCGTCAATGGGCAATTTGACTAAGTCTAGAAGATGATGAGGTACCTTCTGGTAGACAATAAAAAAGGGTAGCATACCCGTTGAACTGTGAGTTACGCTGTTGTAGGCAAACTCTGCTTGAGAAAAAACTTGATCCCATACTCTTGGTCTGTCTCTACATATGCTCATCAATAAGTAGCCTAGGGTGTGATTAACTTCTATTTGGCCATTGGTTTGCAGGTGTGTTGTGCTACTATACTTTAGAGATGTGTCAAATTTCCTCCATAGAGTAGTCCAGAACATCACCAAGAATTTGGTATCTTGATCTGAAATAATGGAACTTGGCACGCCATGCAGTCTCACAATCGTTTAGAAGAATAATTTGGCTACATTTGGTGTATCAGATTTCTTCCGGTAAGGAATAAAGTGCACCATCTTGGAGAATCGATCAATTATCACGAAGATAAAATTTACTCCTTTTGTGTGCAAGGAAGTCTCAATAAGAAATCCATGCTCAATACTTCCCAGATATCTTTGGAATAGGCAAAAGTGTATAGAAGACATATTTTGAGCTTGCCCTTTAGCAACTTGATAAACTGAGTAGCTTTTCACAACTGTACTCACATTCCTTCCCAGTTGTGGCTAGTAGTATCTTTCTTTAAGACTTGTCATTGTCTTGTCTCTCTCAAAATGTCCTGCAAGTCTGCCACCGTGCAAGTCTCTAATAATTTTTTCTTCAATGAAGTCCTTGGTACACATAATTGGATTCTTTTGAGAAGAAATCCATCCAAGATATGAAAATTTTGTGCAGTTTGTCGTGAAAAACACTTCTCTTATATTTTCACAAAGTCTTCATCCTCTTTATATAGTGATTGATCACTAATATTGCATAATTATTGTCATATTTTTCTATATTTATGTTGTAATAAAATCTATTTTTAATTATCTTTTTAGCTAATAATGTGCAGGCCTTTACCAAGGGAGAAGGAAGAGAAAACAAAGCCCAAAAGCCCACTGAAATTCAGAATTAAGGATTAGGGCAAATATCAGCTAAAAATCAGAGCATATCATGGAAGATAGCAGCAAATAAAAACATGTTAAACTCATATTTTTATAAATGTAGTTAGTTAACTGGAGATCAACAAAGAATCATCAAAATCAGAAGATCAAACAGCATAATCTAACTGGATAAAGGGAACAACGATACAACCCCCGAGATCCTCCCTCTTGATATAGCCAGATGGCCACATTAGGGCCGCGGATCCCTGGCTTTGCCTGGGATCTGCGGCTTGGTTGTTGAGATAGGGGGAGCATTTGCTCCCCAATTTGATCGCAACTCCTCCTCTGATTTTTCCCTATAAATACTAAGAAAATTTGTGAAAAAAGGGACGAAAACTAGGATCTAAATTTATCATTATTAAGGCTAAGATTTATGTAAGATAGTTGTTATTCATGTGTAGTTTCATTTATTTCTATTTTAGTCTAGTCCAGCCACAAGTGAGAGAGAGAAAGAGTGATTGTAATATGAAGTTGAAGTGACATCAATAAAGATTCAGGATCTTCGTTCTTCTCCAAACTATCTGATATGTTACATTTATTTTATACGTTTTGTTTTACATCAATCATGAGTAGCTAAAGCATTCTTTCTAGGTTCGCTAATCTTTCTCTTCTGCCTCTCTTCTCTTGATTGGTTTTCATGAAAGCAACCCCACTTGAATCATTGGTATGCCTAAGTCAATCTCTTTTCTTGAAGGTACATGAGGATGGGTGTTAAACATTAAACATTTATTTCAAAAACAAAAACTGTTTCTAAATCATTTTTATTCCACACTTGCTACCTCGCTTGATGGTTTAACATTCTATTTTTAAACATTGTGTAAAGAAAAGTTTTCTGTTTTAAAACAAAATCATCTTATTTGTTTTACTTGAACACTCAAAAGAGACTTTGTGTTTTGCCTATGACTAAAGTGAGGTATTAAAACTTTCTTGAGGAAGGTAAGTAATTGAGTTGAAGATTAGTGAGCCCGAATCTTTTTCATAATTTAAATCACAATAAAATCACTTTCAAAATATTTTTAAAGATCATCTTCTCCAAAACCTATTCTAAATTTTCAATTTTTCTTTGAATCACTTCTTTGCTCTCCATCTTCTTTTCAATTAAAAAACACTAACACTAAAACTTGTTTTCTCAAAATACCAAAATGCTTGCATCACATCTCTCCTCGTGGACACGACCCGTTAGCCCTAAGCTACACGGTACTTCTAATTTTGCAATAAATTTTTGGCGTCGTTGCCCAGGAGGGAACGGTATTCTTTGTATTTTGACAAGTTTGGCGTTTTGTTTCAGGGTTAAGGAAATCAGTTGAGTATTTAATCTTTGCAAAAGAAGACTTGTGATCCTGTACTCCTGCTCTAAAAAGTAGGGAACATGATTTCAAGAGTTTTCCGCTAAAACATATTTATTATGAGACTACTAAAAACACTTTCTTGCAAAACATATTGCTCTGCAAAACAAGATTCATCCCATTTGCTCTTAAGGACTTAACCAAAAACTGGCTATATAGCTTAACGACCGGCTCCATCATATCGTGGGTGGTTTCATCAAGGTCTTTTTAAAGAAATTCTATCCAATTCACAAGGCCGCTCTCATTAAGAAGAACATCATGCAGTTCAAGTAAGAACCTAGTGAACCATTTTGGAGGTACCTTGAACGCTTCAAAGACCTCCTTATCTAGTGTCCTCATCATGGCATAGAGAAGTGGCGATAATGCCAAATTTTCTATGATAGTTTAGACTACCAGAACAAAACCCTCTTAGAAACCATGTGCCAAGGGGGATTCTTACAAAAGGATGAAAATCAAGGGTGGGAATTATTTTAGGAACTAGCTGAAAAAACCTCTAATAGGAACCTACTCCCAAAAAGTCTAGAAATACAAATTCTATCTCTTCAAAAGGAGGTCTCCATTCAATAGAATCATCCATAGCTACCGAGGCTAAAATTTCTAACCTAATGAGAAGATTGGAAGCTTTAGAAACTAAGGAGCCAATTTCAGTCTATCAAGTCAGCCCAAACTAATTTTCAAATTCGGGTTGTACTTACTGTCAAGCCATAAACCATGTGTTTAAGGAGTGTCATATTTTAAATCTAAATAAATATATCCCGAGCCGATGAATGCAGCCTTTTCAAGGCCCCATAACAATCCTTATTCTCAAACATACAATCCTAGATGGAGAAATCACCCGAATTTCTCATGGAGCCAAAACAATAATGACAACTCAAGGTCAAACCACTTCCAACATCCTAATCATAATTCTTCCAATCATCAACCTGACTTTCCAAATTAACATCACTATTCTTCCAATCAATCCAGCTTTCATAATTATCAACACAACTTTTCCAACCAAGCTCCACAACCTTCCTTCCAATGTCCCCTTGCTGATAAGAAATCGACCGAATTGGAGAAGATTTTAGCATCTTTCATGCAGAATACGGGACAAGCCATATCTAAGTTAGAGGATCAAATGAGTTAGTTAGCCAATTCCATAAGTGAAAGGCCCAAAGGGACTTTACCTAGTCAACTGTTACTAACCATAGGAACTCTTATCAAGCTCAATGAATCAATGTAATATTGTTCATACATTGAGGTCAGGAAAGAAAGTTGATAATCAAGTATCTATACCACCTAATCCCATTCAGCACAACAATATACAAGCATCTACTTCATCTAATTCAAATCAATCCCAGTCTGACGAGTCTGAAAAAGACAAGCCAGCCAGTCAAGTGCACAAGCCTATAGTACCATTTTTAAATAAGTTGAAGAACAACAAGAAGAATCCACAGATGGATAAGATGATTGAAATCTTCAATCAAGTGAAAATAAATGTGCCACTTCTTAATGTCATCCAACAAGTTTCATCTTATGCAAAATTTCTTAAGGACATGTGCACTAAGAAGAGAAAGACTAATGTGCCCAAGAAAGTCTTTTTAGCCACTAACATTAATGAGCTACTGTCGGGTCCAATCCCTATTAAGTATAAGAATACAGGTTGTCTCATCATTACATGTACTATAGGACAAGCCGAGATTAGTCGTTCGCTTCTTGACTTGGGAGCAAGTATCAACTTGCTCCTATTCTCAGTTTATCAACAACTCGGGTTCGGTGATCTTAGTCCAACTCGAGTTACCATCTAACTAGCTGACCGATCAGTGAAAATTTCCAAGCGAAAAATTAATAAACTCCTTATCCGGGTCGGGGAGTTTATCTATCCTGTTGATTTCATAGTTCTTGAGACACAACATGTGTCCAATCCTAGGTCTTAAACTCCTGTTATCCTAAGGTGCTCATTCCTTACTATTGTCAATGCTATTATCAACTGTAGGAATAGGTCCATGAGGTTAACCTTTGGAGACATGACTTAAAAAGTCAATGTCTTCAACCTAGAAAAGCAATGCCGTGATATTAAGGATCAATCATTTGAAGTCAACCTCATTGAGAACTTGACAAGCGAACATAGAGGAGAATTAGAACAAAACCTGATTGTGACTTCGAATTAGAGTCTGAAGGCTTTAACGTTAATTAGATTGTTGAGTGATTGCACACATTTATTACATTATTCTTTATTACATTTTCACATTTATCATGTAATAAATCTGCTAAATCCTTGTCTTAAATGTCTATTTTGCAGAAGATAATAATGGGGAGAAAGAGGATAAAATCAAATAAATATCAGTTAAATTCAGATTTAACTAGATCTATTTGGTTAGAGGAGGTTGATCCCAAATCCAATTGGTTAAATTCAGTTTTTGGTGAATCAAGTAGTTAAAGCTAAAGATCAACTGAGGATAATGTCAAATAAAGAGTCCAAATTCAAAATCCAAAGGGATAAATGGATAGAGAAAAGATCAACGGATGAGATGTGTTGGCCCAAAGGCCTATCACCCTAGTTTTGATGATGATCAACTCATGAAGTTATGTTTACTAATGATCTTGTGTTTAATTAGTGACAGATTTGTTATCAAGATCTTAGTAGGTGTGGAGCTTCAATAAAGGATTTAAATCAAGTTTTGGAGCTAGCACCGGTTGATTCAAGAGCTTGTGCATCAAGATCACATCAAGTACTCAAGAGGAGTCTAGCTCTATGGATCGAGTTTGGACCAAGTCAAGAAGATGAGAAGCCTTCAAGTGAAGACTTCAAGAAGATGAAGACTTGTGTCTAGGTATAAGATTTTTTTTTGTTTTAGTTAAAAATGTAAAGGATAGATAGTTGGTGGATTGCTCAAGTACATTTACACACACACACACTCTTGATTTAGTTTGTTTTTAGAAAAGAATTTTAACCAAAAACCAAACATGTATTTCAAGTGATTTTGGTGTTTCTCATATACTTTTCTTTTAACCAAAACTAAGTTTAGAGCTTTATGACAAAAACATAGATATTTCATTATGATTGTGTAGTGGATCATATCCATACACACTATGCCTTAAAAGTATATCTTGTTTTTATATTTGATGAAGATTTGGAAAAATATGTTTTGGAAAACATGTTTTGGAAAATACAGTTTTTATCATGAGCCAAATATTTCCAAGTTACAAAAATAGTCCAATCTTTTATAACATGCCTTGATTTTGTGCAAGCATGTTTATTATCAAAGTATATTGGTTAAACTATTTTTGTAGATTTTTAAGTATTTTATGGGATTTTATTTGAGCTAAAAAGACTAACTTTTTAATTCCAGAAAACTGTTTCAGGCTTCGTATAAGTCGACTTGTGACCTTTAATAGTTGACTAATACAGGAGTCGGCCGACCGTACCGATCGACCGACGTGCACAAATGTGCATGCCTTTGTGTACTGGAGGACGGCCGACCGTGCCGGTCGACCGCTCCAGAGAGCAGTGCTCTCTGAAAAGTTCGGCCGACCGCACGGGTCGACCGACAGAGAGTTAGACTCTCAGCTCCAGTGGGTCGGTCGACCCGGGCGGTCGACCGTGGCTCCAAAGGTCAGAAATCCGACCGTTGGCGGTCGACCGCACCGGTCGACCGGCAGCTCTGACAGACCCCAACGGCTAGTTTTCTGGCAGCCTATAAATTGGGGATCTTGTCATTGTTTTGAGCTAAGATTTTCAAGTGAGTTTTCACCAGTTTTTCCTGAACTATTTAGAGGTTTTCCTCCACTTGATTTAGAGCAAATATTTCCAATCAAAAGTAGAGATTTATCAAGAGTGTTTAAAAGAAAGTCTTTGAGTTTTTCACCACCATTCTCTTCCTTGTTTTTCTCACAATCACTTGAGCTATCCATTGCCTTATCTATCCATAGGATTGTGTTGTGAGAGTTTGTAATTGGTGATCAAAGTGTTGTAGATCACCAAATATTTCATCTTTGTTCTTTGAGGAGACGGGCAAGTGTGCTCGCCATTGTTTAGGGTCCAAGTGTGGACTCGGTTGTTTCGGGTTCGGGTGCGAACTCCGTGTTTGAGGTGCGGCCTCGGCGAGCTAGTGAGCTTGTGGTGTGTACGGGACTAGAGAGTCCGAGGGCTTGTAGGTGTTGCGGCACCGAGGAGAGATCCAATGGGATCTTGCATAGTGGAAATCCTTCGTGTGTCGAAGGCGGGGATGTAGAGCAAGTGTGATCGAACCTCAAAACATACCCTTGTGTTTGCGATTGCTCACTCTCTCTCTCTTTTGTCTCTTTTATATCTTGCATACTTTTATTGTGCTCATCTTTATATGCTAGATATTCTTTTGTGCTCATATTGATATATTGCTTGGGATTGTTTGCTAACACTTGTATTCAACCAAGAGAGCCAACGTGGCACCTCAACCCATTCAAAGGGAATCTAGAGGAGTTTGTCCAGAGCCCTTCACGGGGAATTTGGAAACACTCTTGTATTATACATAGTGTTTAGTGTAAAAGTATTAATTAGCTCATAATTGCTTTTAGCTTCCGCATTATTTGCATCATTCATTATTAAGTGACCATTAGATTAGCCTTCACCTATTCACCCCCCCTCTAGGTGAACCTTCAATTGGTATCAGAGCTTGGTACTTTGATTTGGTCTAACAACCTAGAGTAAAAGATCCTCATTTTAGGCTAATCACTTTATTTGTACACACACCATGGACTTCATGTCACCACCCATGTTTGACATTGTTAACATCCATATATGGAAGGTGAAGATGTCCTTGTACCTCAAAGCCTTAGGTTATCATGTTTATCTTGCCACTAGTAATAATGCATATTGTATAGATGGTAAGAATTTTGAGGCTAATGCAAAGCCCTTCATGCTTTAAAGTCAACCCTAGATGATGTCTATTTATCTAGAGTTTCTAACATTGATTTGGCTTTTGTAGTGTGGAACACCCTCCTCTCCCTTGGCGAAAAAGAACAATATTATGCCGGGAGCGATTCGGAGGTTGGAAGCGACATCTCCAATGTGTGCTACATGGTCCAAGGGGATCACCCCCTTGAGGTAAACTCCGAATCCGATGATGAGGACATGTCATATGATAAGCTCACTTCATTTTGTCAAACAATTCTTGAAAAATATGACATGCTTAAGAAAGAAAATAAAAATTTGAAAAAGAACATTGCTTGCATGCATAAAGAACATGACTCATTTAGAAGTAACATTGCATGCTTAGAAATAGAAAATAACAATTTGAAAAAGGATTTTGATTGCATGCTTAAAGAAAAAGATTCATTAGCAAATAAGATTGCATGCTTAGAAAAGGAAAAGGAAGATTTGAAAAATGAGAATGTTTCCTTATTTTCAAAATTGAATGATTTGTGTGAAGGAAACAATACTTTGAAAAATAAAATTGATTTGGTGGAAAAACAAAAAGAAGTTGTTTTTCAAGAAAATAAATCTTTGAAAAGAAAAATTTGTGAAAAAGAAAAAGATTTTGTTTCACAAAAGAAAAAGAAAAATGATTCTTTATCTCATCATGCTTTTCATGCCACCACTAATGAGATTAAAGATTTGAAAAATAAAATAGATGTTTGAGTTCAACTTTGAACTCTTGTGCTTTCAATCATTCTAGGTTGGAGTCAATGTTTTCAAAGAAACAAACTCCACACATTCATGCACATCATACCCATCATGCATATGCTTATGTTGCACACCATGATCATTCACACACACATAAGCATACTAAGGTGTACGTATGTACACATTGTGGCCGCAAAGGCCATTTAGCAAAGTTTTGTTTTGATAAGATATATCATGTAAATTTTGCTAATAAGAAAAATGTTTGGGTTCCTTACAAGACTAACCCCAAAGGACCCAAGAAAAAATGGGTACCAAAACCCTCACCATTTGCTTTTGATGTAGGTGAGGGATCTCTCAAGACGTGAGAGATTTGGTGTCTTGGTAGTGGATGCAATGGACTTGATGGACATACACTTGGATGCATCGCTATCAAGGAAGTTTTGGTGGGACAACCACCATGATTGGAGCTTTGGAGTTGGTAACAATCTCTAAACTCCCTTTTTATTCATGTTAATGCTTGTTCATTCATATTATTTTGAGCATGTTCATGTTTTATGTATTTTTGTGCTTCATGTGGTAAAAACATGCTTAGATGTAGTTTTTATCAAAACTTGTATTATACATGTACAAATAGTGAGTTACACGTGACTTACATATGTTTGCACTTCATGCTTATTAACACACTATAGGCACATGTATAGACTAGTTTTGATGATTCTCATTTATACATGCTTTGCCAATTTTTATGCTTTACTTCATGTATATATATTTTTAATTCAAATCTAATAAATATACATGTATACCCGTGAGTCTCTTGCCTTCATGCAAATACATTTGATAGACTCTTTTATGTTTGGGATATGTATGTGTATTGTTAGTTTTTGATAAATCATACATATACCATGAAGATTAGTGTTTTTATGAAAAATGATTTTTCATGATTTGTTTGATAAAATAGGATTCTTGATCATTTTGAGTCTCAATGTATATTTTCATGAAAATGCTATTTACATGACTTTTGACCACTCACACTTTATTTATTTTGTCATGACTTAGTTTCATGGACATATTTTTGTACTTTATAGACTATGAGTGTAAATTGTGTGTATTTAGTTTTGTTTCATGAAAAACATATGATTTATTGTATTTTGAAGGATCTTTAACTAGTTTTTCAAAAATTATCTTTAACTAGTTAATTATTCTTCTTTTGGTAGTGATTTTCAATGCTAAAATATTTTCAAACCTATTTTTGAAAACCCCTACCTTCTATGGGCGGATGGATGGGCGTGTATGCCTTGTAAGCTTAATTGATAAATCTTTTACCTTGTGCATATGAAGGGTGGTAGGTTATGAGATATACACTTGATCTATTTGTTATTTCAATTGGTATCATTGAATTCTTCAATTGGTATCTAAATTGATAATTTTTGTATATACTCATATTTTGTTTCTTATATATGTATGTATCAATTTCAATAGGTATACTCATTTCTCATACATATATATGATTTTCATGTGCTTAACTTTCAATTGGTTCATACTTTTAAAAAAGCACAAAGTTTATGATGAAAAATAAAAATTTTGATCATTATGTTTACTATTGGTATCAAAATGCTTCAACTTCATATTTGTTAAATGTCAATTGGTATCAATATGTTTTTTTAAAAAATAAAAAAAATGATTGCTTTCAATTTGGTATCTTAAAATTTGTTTGTTTACTAAACTCTGATACCTTTCAAAATTTTGTTTAAGAAAAATTAAAAAAAAAACAATTTGTTGATATGTTTGATTTTACCCCTTATTGATCTCTTTGTTTATGACAAAAAGGGGGAGAAAAATTTGTTTGATTTGTTTTTACTTTGAACCCTTTGTTGATGATTGACAAAAAGGGGGAGAAGTATTTGAGTTTATATGCATGTTTTCATGTTTTCATTGCTTAAGGGGAGAAGTATTTGTCTTCCTTGTTATTTATGCATATATGTTTTGTATTGCAAATAGGAGAAAAAGATTTTGATTTATACTTGTTGCATGTTTTATCTCCATACTTGCATACATATTTATGTACCTCATTGCTATATTTATTATTTTGTGTTATGCATGAGTTAAGGGGGAGCTTCTTTGAAGCTTTACTTTAATCCATGCATATATAACCTCATGAGTTTTGTCATCATCAAAAAGGGAGAGATTGTTGGCCCAAAAGCCTATCACCCTAGTTTTGATGATGATCAACTCATGAAGTTATGTTTACTAATGATCTTGTGTTTAATTAGTGACAGATTTGTTATCAAGATCTTAGTAGGTGTGGAGCTTCAATAAAGGATTTAAAGTCAAGTTTTGGAGCTAGCACCGGTTGATTCAAGAGCTTGTGCATCAAGATCACATCAAGTACTCAAGAGGAGTCTAGCTCTATGGATCGAGTTTGGACCAAGTCAAGAAGATGAGAAGCCTTCAAGTGAAGACTTCAAGAAGATGAAGACTTGTGTCTAGGTATAAGATTTTGTTTTTGTTTTAGTTAAAAATGTAAAGGATAGATAGTTGGTGGATTGCTCAAGTACATTTACACACACACACACTCTTGATTTAGTTTGTTTTTAGAAAAGAATTTTAACCAAAAACCAAACATGTATTTCAAGTGATTTTTGGTGTTTCTCATATACTTATCTTTTAACCAAAATCAAGTTTAGAGCTTTATGACAAAAACATAGATATTTCATTATGATTGTGTAGTGGATCATATCCATACACACTATGCCTTAAAAGTATATCTTGTTTTTGTATTTGATGAAGATTTGAAAAAATATGTTTTGGAAAACATGTTTTGGAAAATACATTTTTATCATGAGCCAAATATTTCTAAGTTACAAAATAGTCCAATCTTTTATAACATGCCTTGATTTTGTGCAAGCATGTTTGATTATCAAAGTATATTGGTTAAACTATTTTGTAGATTTTTAAGTATTTTATGGGATTTTTTTGAGCTAAAAAGACTAACTTTTTAATTCCAAAAAACTGTTTCAGGCTTCGTATAAGTCGACTTGTGACCTTTAATAGTCGACTAATACAGGAGTCGGCCGACCGTACTGGTCGACCGACGTGCACAAACGTGCACGCCTTTGTGTACTGGAGGACGACCGACCGTGCCGGTCGACCGCTCCAGAGAGCAGTGCTCTCTGGAAAGTTCGGCCGACCGCACGGGTCGACCGACAGAGAGTTAGACTCTCAGCTCCAGTGGGTCGGTCGACCCGGGCGGTCGACCGTGGCTCCAACGGTCAGAAATCCGACCGTTGGTGGTCGACCGCACCGATCGACCGGCAGCTCTGACAGACCCCAACGGCTAGTTTTCTGGCAGCCTATAAATTGGGGGTCTTGTCATTGTTTTGAGCTAAGATTTTCAAGTGGGTTTTCACCAGTTTTTCCTGAACTATTTAGAGGTTTTCCTCCACTTGATTTAGAGCAAATATTTCCAATCAAAAGGAGAGATTTATCAAGAGTGTTTAAAAGAAAGTTTTGAGTTTTTCACCACCATTCTCTTCTTGTTTTTCTCACAATCACTTGATCTATCCATTGCCTTATCTATCCATAGGATTGTGTTGTGAGAGTTTGTAATTGGTGATCAAAGTGTTGTAAATCACCAAAGATTTCATCTTTGTTCTTTGAGGAGACGGGCAAGTGTGCTCGCCATTGTTTAGGGTCCAAGTGTGGACTCGATTGTTTCGGTTCGGGTGCGAACTCCGTGTTTGAGGTGCGGCCTCGGCGAGCTAGTGAGCTTGCGGTGTGTACGGGACTAGAGAGTCCGAGGGCTTGTAGGTGTTGCGGCACCAAGGAGAGATCCAGTGGGATCTTGCATAGTGGAAATCCTTCGTGTGTCGAAGGCGGGGATGTAGAGCAAGTGTGCTCGAACCTCGAGACATACCCTTGTGTTTGTGATTGCTCACTCTCCCTCTCTTTGTCTCTTTTATATCTTGCATACTTTTATTGTGCTCATCTTTATATGCTAGATATTCTTTTGTGCTCATATTGATATATTGCTTGGGATTGTTTGCTAACACTTGTATTCAACCAAGAGAGCCAACGTGGCACCTCAACCCATTCAAGGGGAATCTAGAGGAGTTTGTCCAGAGCCCTTCACGGGGAATTAGGCAACACTCTTGTGTTATACATAGTGTTTAGTGTAAAAGTATTAATTAGGTCATAATTGCTTTTAGCTTCCGCATTATTTGCATCATTCATCATTAAGTGACCATTAGATTAGTCTTCACCTATTCACCCCCCCTCTAGGTGAACCTTCAAGATGAAGCAATTTTGACTCAGATTCTGACTGAATACATTTTAGTATTTGAATCATAACTTTCGCTACTGAAACTCAAATCTGATGATTAAAGATGATCCAGAAAGAAGACTTAAAAGGTTACAACATTTAGGTTGATCACTATTTCTAATTTTGTCATTTGATAAGCTATATTCAACAATCAACACGCCAACAAATTACAGATCAGAACTGAATATCCACATCAAATCAAGTTTGAGATAAGGGCAGGATTCAAATTCAAAAATAACCAGCTTCCCTTATCTTCATACTCCTATACCCTCTGCATTTCTCCTATAAATACCTGTAATCTCAAAGGTGAAGGAAGGACCAAGCAAAGAGTAGAATTTAGGCTATAGTATAGTTTATAATTTAGGTTTTTAGTTTTCTTTTATGTAATTTTTATTTTCTTTATGTAACTGAGAGGAAAGGAGACTTTCAAGGAAGAATGAGAACAAGCTTGTACTGAGGGTGACACCAGTGTAAGTAATCTTTTCTTTCATTGTTATTCGAATCGAATCGAAGTTTTCTTTTCTTTTCTATTCTTGTTTTCGTTTGCTTCCCTCTTCTGTGTTTGTGGATCTAAATGAATCTGATAGCCTCGAAGTTGTCTTGCCCTTACAAGTGTCATTGATGGCTTATGGTGATGGATATCCATTTTTATGGTAGTGTAGCTTGCCCCCCTTCATTTCATAGTGTAAATCGGGATTGGAAAAAATCCTATTTGTCATACTTCGCTCGCCTTCAAACAAAGGTACATCGTCGATACGGGTCAAAGGTAAGCAGGCGCCAAAGAGGTAAGTAAGTTTTTTAGGTTTTAGTTTTCTTTTCTTTTAACCTTTAGTTTATATCACCAACACCACAATCTCCCAACTATTTTCTTTTCAATTTCTTTGTATATATCATTTTTTATTTTCTCTACCTTTTTAATCTACCACCTTCTTCCTAACTTAACTTTAACTTATTTTTCCTTTTCTTTTAAAGAACTAAAAGAAGATCTTTAACCATTGAATGTAACTTAAAAAAGAACTTGTTAAAAAAAACTTTCATCGCTAGTCCCTCCTTGTGGATCACGACCTGCATAGCCACTTGTTATAGCGGTAGTATTGAGTACCTTGCACATACTATTCTTAAGTTCTGAAATTCTGTATTTTTTCTATAGATTCAAACTCAATATTGAGCCTGCTGTAAATTGGGCCTCAAACCCTATTTCACCGAATGTGGAGCCCACAAACTTGACTCCTCTTTCCATTGAGCCTTCCCCTTCCTTAGAGTTGAAAGCCTTACTTACGCATCTCAAGTACGTCTATTTAGGTGAACAAGAGACCTTTCCCGTTATAATTGCATCCAATTTGACTGACGGGGAAGAAGAGAATTTTAATACAATTCTTAGGAGACATAAGGAATTCATTAGTTGGACTATGACCGACATAAAGAGTTGGTCCAGCCATAGCTCTGAAAAACCTAGAGGGGGGTGAATAGGTGTTATTGCTAATCTAATGCTCTTTTTAAACAAGTTAAGATGAATGATGCAAGCGGTCACTTAAAATAAGAAATTGAAGCCGAATTTCCCATGAAGGGCTCTAAAACTTCTCCTCTTTGATTCTTTTAGATTATGAGTTGAGGTGCTTAATTGCTTCCTTGTTGATATGAGTATAGACCGAAAAATGTAAGAATATGAAATGAATACAATAATGAAGACAAAGAAAGTTTAGCATAAGTATAAGAATGTAAGACAACAAAGAGCAAGAAGAAAAACAATCGCAAACACAATATTATTTATTTCGAGGTTCGAGCCACTGCTCTACGTCCCCGCCTTCATCACTATGAAGGGTTTTCACTAAATCCACAAAGGGAATTTCCACACAGGAACCTTACACCCAAGGGATTACAATTGGTCTACATAAGATTGGAGTACCCAACTCTAACAATACAATCCTCACACAAGAGGAACCACAACTCAAAGAATAAAGGTCACTTGGTGATCTAGAAAGACCACAAACTCTCTCTTACAACTTTTATAAAGTGGAGTATGATTTTTGGATCAAGAAGTGAAGTGAGAGAAAAATTTCAGTAGTAGAAGTTAAGAAGACTTGAAAAACCAACTGAAAAATTTTACAATTGAAAGAACTTTGAAAATAGAAAGCAATGAAGCACTTCTTCTCTTGAAAACTTGAAAACTTTGATCTTTTTCTTGTTGAAAACCAAGGACCAATGATCTCTATTTATAGGGAATGGATAAATACTATTCATAAGTGATACTAGGTCATTAGGGGTGAGTTTAGCCACTTGGAAACAAGAAATAGCCGTTGGAATCCATAAAAAACAAAACGGATTCAAAATAGAGCCGTTAGAGCCAATCTGGCCAGTTACCGATCGACCGGTCGGTCGACCCGCAAGCCACTTGGCAACTAGCCGTTGGCTCCGGTCGACCGCTCCGGTCGACCGGAGGTTATTTTTAAAATAGAAATATGAACTGTCGTCGACCGGCCCGGTCGACCGGCAAAACCCGAGAGTAAGGGTCATGCAGTCGGTCGACCGTAGGGTCTGACGGTCGACCGGTCCGGTCGACCGTCAGACGTGCACAAACGTGCACGCCTACAGCCATAAGGCCCAATCGACCGACGGTCGACCATGTTGGCCTGAAATAACTACGGTCGACCGCCCGGTCGACCGGAATGGCCTGAAATGAACTGGAAACAGATTTTTGATCTTTGAAAATATTTTTAAAATATTTTTGAAATAGTTTGAGGATAGTGAAGCATAGTATAGGATATAATATTCATGTTCTAAACTTGATATAAAAATTTGAATAATTTATGAAACATGTATTAATATCCAAAAACCAATACTACCCAAAAACTTGTATTTTTAAAAGTGTATTTTTGTGTGTGTAACTTCTTGAGCACATATATCATATCCTTACTCTTTAACATACTAATTTCTTACAATAGTTCTAGATGACTGCAAGATCTTCAACTCGGGCTTTTCCATTTGCATCGTTGGATAACTTAAATTCTTGATCCCGTATTTGAGTCATCACCACCTTCCTTTAGGGAAGAAAACAAGTTGAATCCTTAGAACCCTGAAACAATTTTAAACACTTAAACTTCATTAGTACAAATAACTATATATGTTTTGTGATCATCAAAACTCTAAAACCGGGTGATTGTAACCTTGGGCCAACAATCTCCTCCTTTTTGATGATGACAAAACATATGAATTATTTTAAAACAAAAATGTAATCAAATCATGCTATAAAATAAAAATGTAAGGAGCTTGAAAAAGCTCCCCCTCAAATCATGCTATCTAACAAGTATAAGAAACGAATATGTCCTTTCAAAAAAAATGAAATGATTTTAACAAACATGAATTGTAGCATAAGAAAGAAATAAGCATAAGAAAGAAATAATAACTCAAATATACTTCTCCCCCTTTTTGTCATGCATCAAAAAGGGTTAAGCCAATAAAACATTTTTGAGAGTATTTGGAAAACTCTCATGAGTCCATAACACAAACATTTAGTTCACCACAAATAAATAAAAATCTATTATAATCTAGTGGTTTAGTAAAAATATCGACAAGTTGAAAATTGGTGGAACATAATCAATTTCAATATCACTTTTCTCATAATGATTTCTAAGAAAGTGATATTGAATGTCAATGTGCTTTATCTTACTAGGTTGATTTGCATTCTTAGTCATATGAATATTACTAGTATTATCATAAAATATTTTAATATGGTCATAATGCAAATCATAGTCAAGGAGAATATGTTTCATCCAATGGACTTGAGCACAACAAGCCCCTGCTACAACATACTCTGCCTCGACGGTTGAGAGGGCTACAGAATTTTGCTTCTTGGAAGACCATGAAATAAGGCAATTTCTTAGAATCTGACATGTTCCACTAGTACTCTTCCTATCCACTCTACAACCCGCATAGTCGGCATCTGAAAAATTCGTCATGATAAATTGTCCGGTCTTCGGGTACCACAAACCCATTTCAATGGTGCCCTTAAGATATCGAATAATGCGTTTTACCGCAATCAAATGGGACTCTTTAGGACACGATTGAAATCGAACACAAAGACACACACTAAACATAATGTCCGGCCTACTAGCCGTTAAATACAATAAACTACCAATCATGCTATGATAGAGTTTAATGTCTACATTTATATCTTATTCATCCTTATCAAGTTTTGTGGTGATGCCATGAGAGTCTTACTTGTCTTAGCCCCTTCAAGCCCGAATTTCTTGATGAGTTCCTTCGTGTATTTGGCTTGATTTATAAAGATCCCGTCACTCCTTTACTCGATTTGGAGACCAAGAAAATAATTTAGCTCGCCCATCATAGACATCTCAAATTCCTCCTTCATACATGATTCAAAATCTTTGCAAAGTTTTTCATTAGTAGAACCAAATATAATATCATCAACATATATTTGAACAATAAGAATATCATTTTCAATATTTTTAGTAAATAAAGTAGTATCTATTTTTCTTTTAGCAAAATCATTTGAAATAAGAAAAGATGAAAGTCTTTCATACCAAGCTCTAATAGCTTGCTTTAAACCATAAAGAGCTTTGTCTAATTTGAAAACAAAATCCAAATGTGTAGGATCAACAAACCCAGGGGGTTGTTCAAGATACACCTCCTCTTCAATAAACCCATTTAAAAATACATTTTTGACATCCATTTGAAAAAGTTTGAAATCTTTAAAAGAAGCAAAAGCAAGTGTTATCCGTATGGCTTCAAGCCGTGCTACGGATGCAAAGGTTTCCTCAAAATCGATTCCTTCGATTTGGGTGTAACCTTGGACCACTAACCTAGCTTTATTTCTAACAACATTTCCTGACTCATCCATCTTGTTTCTAAAAATCCATTTAGTGCCAATTGTTGGTCTATCATGGGGTCTAGGAATAAGATGTCAAACTTGATTGCACTCAAATTGATTGAGTTCCTCTTGCATGGCAATTGAAAAATACTTAGAGGGGGGTGAATAGGTGTTATTGTAATCTAATGCTCTTTTTAAACAAGTTAAGATGAATGATGCAAGCGGTCACTTAAAATAAGAAATTGAAGCGAATTCTCCGTGAAGGGCTCTAGAACTTCTCCTCTTTGATTCCTCTAGATTATGAGTTGAGGTGCTTAATTTCTTCCTTGTTGATATGAGTATAGACCGAAAAATATAAGAATATGAAATGAATGCAATAATGAAGACAAAGCAAGTTTTAGCACAAGTATAAGAATGTAAGACAACAAAAAGCAAGAAGGAAAACAATCGCAAACACAATAAATTTGTTTTGAGGTTCGAGCCACTGCTCTACGTCCCCACCTTCACCACTATGAAGGGTTTCCACTAAATCCACAAAGGGAACTTTCACACAGGAACCTTACACCCAAGGGATTACAATTGATCTACATAAGATCGGAGTATCCAACTCCAACAATACAATCCTCACACAAGAGGAACCACAACTCAAAGAATAAAGGTCACTTCATGATCTAGAAAGACCACAAACTCTCTCTTACAATTTCTATAGAATGGAGTATGATTTTTGGCTCAAGAAGTAAACTGAGAGAAAAATTTCAGTAGTAGAAGTTAAGAAGACTTGAAATACCAACTGAAAAATTTTGCAATTGAAAGAACTTTATAAATGGAAAGCAATGAAACACTTCTTCTCTTGAAAACTAAAAAACTTGGATCTTTTTCATGTTGAAAACCAAGGACCAATGACCTCTATTTATAGGGAATGGATAAATACTATTCATAAGTGATGCTAGGTCATTAGGGGTGAGTTTAGCCACTTGAAAATAAGAAATACAAAACAGATTCAAAATAGAGCCGTTAGAGCCAATTTGGCCAGTTACTGGTCGACCGGCCGGTCAACCGGCAAGCCACTTGGCAACTAGTCGTTGGCTCCGGTCGACCGCCCGGTCGACCGTAGGTTATTTTTAAAACAAAAATATGAACTGTCGGTCGACCGGCTCGGTCGACCAGCAAAACCCGAGAGCGAGGGTCATGCAGTCGGTCGACCGCAGGGTCTGATGGTCGACCGGTCCGGTCGACCAACAGACGTGCACAGACGTGCACGCCCACGGCCATAAGGCCCGGTCAACCGGCCGGTCAACCGTGTTGGCCTGAAACAACTACGGTCGACCGCCTGGTCGACCGGAATGGCCTAAAATGAACTGGAAACAGATTTTTGATCTTTGAAAATATTTTTAAAATATTTTTGAAATAGTTTGAGGGTAGTGAAGCATAGTATAGGATATAATATT
Source organism: Agave tequilana (assembly GCA_038442645.1). Taxonomy (NCBI): domain Eukaryota; kingdom Viridiplantae; phylum Streptophyta; class Magnoliopsida; order Asparagales; family Asparagaceae; genus Agave; species Agave tequilana. Next base: position 10,192 of record JAVJIF010015259.1, on the reverse strand, counting down.
CATGTTCTAAACTTGATATAAAAAATTAAAGAATTTATAAAACATGTATTAATATCCAAAAACAAATACTACCCAAAAACTTATATTTTAAAAAGTGTATTTTTGTGTGTGTAACTTCTTGAGCACATATATCATATCCTTACTCTTTAACATACTAATTTCTTATAATAGTTCTAGATGACTGCAAGATCTTCAACTCGGGCTTTTCCATTTGCATCGTTGGATAACTTGAATTCTTGATCCCGTATTTGAGTCATCACCACCTTCCTTTAGGGAAGAAAATAACTTGAATCCTTAGAACCCTGAAACAATCTTAAACACTTAAACTTCATTAGTACAAATAACTATATATATTTTGTGATCATTAAAACTCTAAAACCGGGTGATTGTAACCTTGGGCCAACAAGTTCAGTATCGCATTCATCTCAATGAAGAAGCGACACCGAAGAGAGTCCGACAGTGTAGATTAAATCCTATCATGTAAGAGGTTGTTCATGCTGAAGTCATGAAACTCGTAGACAATGAGATAATCTATCCCATTTCTGATAGCCAATGGGTCATCCTGTCTATGCGGTTCTGAAGAAATCGGTTTCACCGTGGTGGAAAATGAAAACAAATAGTTGTTCCAAACTCGACTTCTCACGAAGATTCGAATTTGCATTGACTACAGGAAGCTAAATTCAGCAACTCGTAAGGACCATTTCCAAAACTATAAATCATGAAAACTATAAACCGTGTGTGTATGTATGTATACTTGAGCAATTCAAAACTATTATATCCTTACACAAGATCTAAGCAAACATTTAAACAAACCTAGATACAAGTCTTCTTGTCGATCTTCTTCTCCAAGACGACTCAATCCAAATAGCTTGACTCAATCTCGAGTACTTGATGCGATCTTGACATGCGAGCTCTTGAATCAACACGTGATAGCCTCAAATCTTGACTTCGCGTCCATTGTAGAAGCTAAACACCAATAATGATCTCAATTGAATATCTGAAACTACATAGGTCAAGATCATTAGTCACATAACTTCATAAGTTAGTCATCATCAAATCTAGGGTGAAAGACCTTCGGGCTAACAGAATATTCTTGAAGGACTCACTTATTTGGGTGTGGAAGTGGGGTCACTTCCTATGAGGATCTAGGCAATTCTCTGGAGCACTTAAACAAACTGAGATTCACACAAGGTCATACGAGTTAAAGCCTATATTGTGTGTGTCTTCGCTGAATTGGTATGTATTAAGTCTTAAAAATTCAAGACTAATGTCACTTTGATTGATAAAACGCGTGATCACTAAGTAAAGACACAAGTCTGGAAGAAACATTCAACTTATGCACAATGTGATTTTGTCCAAAAGAGAAATTTTGTCTTGTTCCTTTTTTCTTTTCTTTCAACATATTCAGTTTCATGTGGGGGGGGATGCTGGATTTTTGAATTTAAATTTTGACTTTGAATAGGGGAGTGAACACTTGAAGGCAATGCTATTTAGTCCCCCATGAGATAGAATACCGAACGTCACTAGGTTTATAATAGAACATGTACATCCCTTCACTTGAGATCAAGTGTGGGGTTGTACGCACGTGATACAACCCACCCCAATGGAACCCAGGTTCGAGCCGAAAACCCTTTAATGGGGTGTGTGCGCCCGAGTTACGCATATATAGGGGGTGCAAATCCAGATTCAGGGCCTTGCGAGTGTGCTGCTTTTACCTAGATTTTGCAACTCAAGTATAATTATTTTTTAATAATTATTTTCTCTTTATTGTTTTTTTGTTTTGCTACTACGATCATGATATCCACGAGTCAGGTGAGATCACGATCGAGAGGGGTGCATGACTCACACATTCACGTATCTCCTAATAAGCCGCACTTGTATATCTCGTTTTTCTAATACGGAGGTTCCGACGAATTCTAGTTCGAAGAAGGTATAAATAAAGCGTTCTCCTTTTTGAAAAACACACAATAAAAGATAATATCTTCTCTCCCTGATTCTTCTTTCTCAAGAGTTTCTGAGTTTCCTCGCAAACTTCTTCTCTCTGGGCAAAGACGGTTCTCATAGCAATAAGCCTGGACACTAAGTCCATAGCGCGAGGGGTAACGAGCAAGACTTCTAAATTTATCCTCGGGGGTGCACCACTGGGGAGGTGAAATCTATCCTAAAGACAGCGATTCTTCATGCCTCGATAGTCTTGTCTCTGCATCACTTTCTTCCTCATTATATGTGTACCTTTTTGTTGTTGTGTCTTTTTATTTTCCAACAAAAACTCACATAAGGAGAGAATGAAACCCATAGTGTGACATATGAATTACAACGAACCACTACTCAAGCCTAATGGCTTTCGTACGTTGTAAAGTCGAGCGCCGCATAATATGCCTCATAACACGCCTTATAAAATTAGTTCGAAAAAATCCCTCAGGCCAGTGCGGATGAGACGATTCATACTTACTGTAAATCACCTAGAGGGGGGGTGAATAGGTGATGGCTAATCTAATGGTCACTAAATGCGGAATTAAAAAATATTTAATGCAAACTAAAACTTCTTACACTAAACACCACGTATAACACAAGAGTGTAGCCGGATTCCCGTGAAGGGCTCTGGACTAACTCCTCAAGATTCCTCTAAATAAGAGTTGAGGTGTCGCGTTGGCTCTCTTAGTTGAATACAAGTGTTAGCAAACAATCCCCAAGCATATACAATTAAGCACACAATATATCAAGCATATAAAAAAAAACACAATAATAGCATGCAAGATATAAAGATAAGAGTAAGAGATAGAGAGTGAGCAATCGCAAACACGGGAGATTTGTTTCGAGGTTCGAGCACCATTGCTCTACGTCCCCGCCTTCACACTTGAAGGATTTCCACTATAATCGATCCCACCGGATCACTCGGTGCCGCAACACCTACAAGAAGTTCCCACTAGAACTCTTGGACTCTCTAGTCCCGTACACACCGCAAGCCCACAAGCTCGCCGAGGCCGCACCTCAAACACCGAGTTCACACACGAACTTGAAACACCGCGAACACAACCGTCCGTCTCCTCAAAGTACAAGAAAAGAACTCTGGTGATCACAACTCTTTGATCACCTAAAATCCTTTCACAATAAAACCCTATAGATAGATATAGCAATGGAAAGCTCAAGTGTTGTGTGAGAAAACAAGGAATGAAAGGTGGAGGAAAACTCAAGAAATCACTTTGAAAACACTCTTGATAAACTCTCCTTTTGATTGGAAATATTGGCTCTAATATAAGTGGAGAAAACCTTTCAAAAGAGTAGGAAAAACTATTGTAAAAATCCACTTAAAATCTTGTTCAAAAAAGCCCCCAAAAACCCCAATTTATAGGGCTAGAAAAACTAGCCGTTGGGAGCCAGATGGCCTGACGGTCGACCACCCGGTCGACCGCCAACAGTCAGATTTCTGACCGTTGGGGCAACGGTCGACCGGCCGGTCGACCGAGACCCTGGAACAGAGAGCAGGTCTCTCTGCCGGTCGACCGGCCCGGTCGACCGAGGATTCCCAGAGAGCAGAAGCTCTCTGGCGGTCGACCGGGTCGGTCGACCGGCCCTCCAGCAAAGGCTGGCGTGCACGTCGGTCGACCGGCCCGGTTGACCGACTTCTAGCGCGGTCGACCGGCAGAAGCCAGGACAGAAATTCTGGGATTGAAAACTTGGTCATTTTTGCTCTAATAAAATCCCATAAAATCATGAAAAATCTAAAAAATTGTTTTAATGTTATACTTTGATAATCAAACATGCTTGAACAAAATCAAGACATTTTACAAACAATTTGAACTATTTTTGTAACTTGAAATTTTGGTTCAAAATAAAAACTGTATTTTTTCAAAATTGGTTTTTCCAAAACTTCTCCAAATACAAAAATAAGATATTTTAAACACTTTTAAAGCATAGAGTGTATGGATATGACCCACTACACATACATGGTGAAATATCTATGTTTTTGACATTAAGCTCTAAATTTGGTTTTGGTTAAATACATGTAAACTTTGAATACCAAAAACCAAATCGGTATTTTTCAAAAAGAAAACTCTTTTGTATTTTTTCAAAATATAAATTCTTTTATGAAAACTTAACTAAATCAAGAGTGTGTGTGTGTGTGTGTAAGATATACTTGAGCAATCCACCAACTATTCTATCCTTTACATTTTAACTAAAAACAAAATCTTATAAAACAAACCTAGACACAAGTCTTGATCTTGAAGGTCTTCACTTGAAGTCTTCACATCTTCTTGACTTGGTCCAAACACGATCCAATAGCTCTTTGGATCAAACTGTGCTAGCTCTAAAACTTGACTTTAAATCATTTGTTGAAGCTACACACCTACTAAGATCTTGATCACAAATCTGAAACTAAATAAATACAAGATCATTAGTACTATAACTACATGAGTTGATCATCATCAAAACTAGAGTGATGGGCCTTTGGGCCAACATCTCCCCCTTTTTTATGATGACAAAACTCATGAACTTATATATGCATGGATTAAAGTAAAGCTTCAAGGAAGCTCCCCCTTAACTCATGCATCAAGAAACAATAATATATGGCAATGAAGCACATAAACATGTATGCAAATATAACATACCAAACAACTCATCTTATCTCCTTATATTTGCAAAATAAAACATATATGCATAAACATAAATCCTTTTTTCAAAACATGCATATATACTAAAATACTTCTCAAATACTTCTCCCCCTTTTTGTCAATCATCAACAAAGAGGTTAAAGTAAAAACAAAATGTTCTTCCCCTTTTGTCAAAAACAAAAATCAATAAAAGGGGTGACATTAAACAAATCAATAAAGGATATATGCGATATACATTCATGAAGAGGAAGACGCTAAGTTAACTTCCCTACACATATACATTACATGAAAGAGGGATGACAAGCCCTAATTCACGTAACGCATAATATGTAATGCATAAGAGGAGATGTGAAGCTCCCCCTACACACGTGTACCACATAAAGAAGAGTTGTCAAGCTCCTCAATATAAGATACACTCAACATGAATCTATATATAGAAGAGATGTTAAGCTCTCCTTGCATATAGGTAATACAAATCAAAACATTTTTAATTTTCTCATTAAAACAAATTTTGAGATATCTTGTAATCAAATTTTAAGATAAATTTTTTTTTAAAGGTACCACTTGTAAATCAATCAAATTTTTAAGATACCAATAGTAAATAAACATGACAAATTTTGAATTTTAATCAAAATAGAATTATATTGATACCAATTGAAAGTTATTGTAAATTATTTTGATACCAATTGCAATCAATAGATACCAATTGAAGATTATTGCACATTTTTTATATCAATAAAAATATCAATTTTAAAATAATGCATAAACTTATTAAAATATCAATTGAGAAATCAATTGAAAATAAAGATTTGAATTAAGCTTAGCATAAGCAAATTTTGTGCTTTAAATATGTAAATCAATTTTTAATCAAGCACAAATAAATCATATATATGTATGAGAATGAAAATACCAATAGAAATTATGAAGCATACATATATAGGAAACATAGTATGAGTATATACAAAATGAATATCAATTGAGATACCAATTGAAAATAACAATGTAAATCAAGTATATAACTCATAAACTAACAATTGAAGAACAATAACTAGTTAAAAGTAATTTTTGAAAAACTAGTTAAAGATCCTTCAAAACCAAAAATATATGTTTTTCATGAATCATACCAAATACACAAGAGTTGTCACTCAAAATCGATAAAGCTCATAAAGATGTTCATGAAACAATGTCATGACAAAACAAATGAAGTGTGAGTGTACAAGAATCATGTAATTAGCATTTTCATGAAAATAGTCAATAAAGCTCCAAAATGATCATGAGTTTTATTTTTTTATCAATCAAAACATGAAAATTCATTTTTCTTTAAAAACAATAAACTTCATGGTATATGTATGATTTATCCAATCCTAACAGTATGCATACATATCTCAAACATAAAAAGAGTCTATTAAGGTATTTGCATGAAGACAAGAGACTCACGGGTATACATGTATATTAATTAGATTTGAATAAAAAATTGCATATACATGAAGTAAAACAAGAAAATAGACAAGACAAGTGTAAATGAGGGAATCATCAAAAGTAGGCTATACATGTGCATATAGTGAGTACAAATGAACAATGAAGTGAAAACGTATATGAATCAAATGTTGTTCACTGCATGTACAAGTATACTTTCAAGTTTTGATAAAAACTACATTTAAACTAGTATTTACCACATGAAGCACAAAACATGAACATGCTAAAAATATGATATAAGTGAAAAAACATGTAAATAAACTATGAGTTTTAGAAATAGTTACCAAACCAAGGAACTATGTTCCAAATCTCCAAAACATGGTGGTAGTCCCACCAAAACTCCTTGATAGTGATGCATCAAATGTGTGTCCATCAAGTCCATGTGCATCCACCATCAAGGCACCATCCCTCTCACGTCGTGTGAAAGCCCTCACCTACATCAAAAACAAAAGGTGGGGATTTTGGTACCCATTTTCTTTTGGGTCCTTGGGGGTTAGCTTTGTAAGGGACCCAAATATTTTTCTTATTAGCAAAATTAATATGATGTATCTTATTAAAATAAAACTTTGCTAAATGGCCTTTGCGGCCACAATGTGTACATTTGTACACCTTAGGATGTTTATGTGTGTGAGTGTGATCATGACGTGCAACATAAGCGTATGCATGATGAGGTTGATGTGCATGAATATGTGAAACTTGTTTCTTTGAAAACAAGGTTTCCAATCTCTTATGATTAAATGCACATGAGCTTAAGGTAGAGCTCAAACAATTTATCCTATTTTTCAAAATATTAATCTCACTATCATTAATGGTGGCATGTAAAGCATGGTGAGAATGAGAATCATTTTTATTCTTTTAGAAACTTTTTCTTTTTCATTTTCAATAATTTTTCTCTTTAAAGAGGTATTTTCATTTAAAACAATTTCTTTTGTTTTTTCACCAAAACAATTTTATTTTTCAAAGATGTGTTTCCTTCACAAAGATCACTCAATTTTGAAAGCAAGGAAACATTCTCATTTTTCAAATTTTCATTTTCTTTTTCTAAACATGCAATTTTATTTTTAAAAGAGTTATTTTCTTCTAAAACATTTTCAAATTTATTTTGTAGAGAATCTTTTTCTTTAACATGCAATCAAATTTATTTTTCATTTTCTTAGTATCTTTCTTAAGCATGTCATATTTTTCAAGAAGTTGTTGACAAAAAGATGTAAGCTCATCATAGGACATATCAACATCTTCATCTAATTCGGATTCGATGTTTACCTCAAGGGGGTTATCCCCTTGGACCATGTAGCACATGTTGGAGGTGTCGCTTCCAACATCCAAGTCGCTCCCCGCATAGTATTGTTCATTTTCGCCAAGGGAGGTGATGGTGTTCCATGCTACAAAAGCCGAATCAATATTAGCAACCCTAGATAAATAATCATCATTTAGGATAGACTTTAAAGCATTTAGGGCTTTTGCATTAGCCTCATAATTTTTGCCATTTAAACAATAAGAATCTTTAGTTGTTACAAAATAAACATGAATGTCTAGGGCCTTGAGGTACAAGGACATCTTAACCTTTCAAATTTGGATGTTAAGAATGTCAAAGGTGGGTGGTGACATGAAGTCCATGGTGTGTGTACAAATATTGTATTAGCCTAAAAATGAGGATCTTTAACTCTAGGTTGTAAGACCCAAATCAAGAGCACTTGGCTCTGATACCAATTGTAAATCACCTAGAGGGGGTGAATAGGTGATGGCTAATCTAATGGTCACTAAATGCGGAATTAAAAACTATTTAATGCAAACTAAAACTTCTTACACTAAACACCACGTATAACATAAGAGTGTAGCCGGATTCCCCGTGAAGGGCTCTGGACTAACTCCTCAAGATTTCTCTAAATAAGAGTTGAGGTGTCGCGTTGGCTCTCTTGGTTGAATACAAGTGTTAGCAAACAATCCCCAAGCATATACAATTAAGCACACAATATATCAAGCATATAAAGATAAAGACAATAATAGCATGCAAGATTTAAAGATAAGAGTAAGAGATAGAGAGTGAGCAATCGCAAACACGGGAGATTTGTTTCGAGGTTCGAGCACCCTTGCTCTACGTTCCCGCCTTCACACTTGAAGGATTTCCACTATAATCGATCCCACCGGATCACTCGGTGCCGCAACACCTACAAGAAGTTCCCACTAGAACTCTTGGACTCTCTAGTCCCGAACACACCGCAAGCCCACAAGCTCACCGAGGCCGCCTCAAACACCGAGTTCACACACGAACTCGAAACACCGCGAACACAACCGTCCTCCTCCTCAAAGTACAGAAAAGAACTCTGGTGATCACAACTCTTTGATCACCTAAAATCCTCTCACAACAAAACCCTATAGGTAGATATAGCAATGGAAAGCTCAAGTGTTGTGTGAGAAAATAAAGAATGAAAGGTGGAGGAAAACTCAAGAAATCACTTTGAAAACACTCTTGATAAACTCTCCTTTTGATTGGAAATATTGGCTCTAATATAAGTGGAGAAAACCTCTCAAAAGAGTAGGAAAAACTATTGTAAAAATCCACTTAAAATCTTGTTCAAAACAGCCCCCAAAAACCCCAATTTATAGGGCTAGAAAAACTAGCCGTTGGGAGCCAGATGGCCTGACGGTCGACCGCCCGTCGACCGCCAACGGTCAGATTTCTGACCGTTGGGGCAGCGGTCGACCGGCCGGTCGACTGAGACCCTGGAACAGAGAGAAGGTCTCTCTGCCGGTCGACCGGCCCGATCGACCGGGGCTTTCCAGAGAGCAGAAGCTCTCTGGCGGTCGACCGGCCCTCCAGCAAAAGCTGGCGTGCACGTCTGTGCACGTCGGTCGACCGACTCTAGCGCGGTCGACCGGTCCGGTCAACTGGCAAAAGCCAGGACAGAAATTCTGGGATTGAAAACTTGGTCATTTTGGCTCTAATAAAATCCCATAAAATCATGAAAAATCTACAAAAATAGTTTTAATGTTATACTTTGATAATCAAACATGCTTGAACAAAATTAAGACATGTTACAAACAATTTGAACTATTTTTATAACTTGGAAATTTTGGTTCAAAACAAAACTGTATTTTTCCAAAATTAGTTTTTCCAAAACTTCTCCAAATACAAAAACAAGATATTTTAAACACTTTTAAAGCATAGAGTGTATGGATATGATCAACTACACATACATGGTGAAATATCTATGTTTTTGACATTAAGCTCTAAATTTGGTTTTGGTTAAATACATGTAAACTTTGAATACCAAAAACCAAATCGGTATTTTTCAAAAAGAAAACTCTTTTGTATTTTTCCAAAATATAATTCTTTTATGAAAACTTAACTAAATCAAGAGTGTGTGTGTGTAAGATATACTTGAGCAATCCACCAACTATTTTATCCTTTACATTTTAACTAAAAACAAAATCTTATAAAACAAACCTAGACACAAGTCTTGATCTTGAAGGTCTTCACTTGAAGTCTTCACATCTTCTTGACTTGGTCCAAACACGATCGAATAGCTCTTTGGATTAAACCGTGCTAACTCCAAAACTTGACTTTAAATCCTTTATTGAAGCTATACACCTACTAAGATCTTGATCACAAATCTGAAACTAAATAAACACAAGATCATTAGTACTATAACTACATGAGTTGATCATCATCAAAACTAGATTGATGGGCCTTTGGGCCAACACTTACAACACCTTTCATGAGAGAAGGAAGTGTCTTGCCATTTGATCTATGCACAATAGTGAGAGTAAGTATCAGATGTTACTGGTGTTATTATCATTCCCATAGTAATCCATTTCTTAAATTTACAATTTCTATCTGAATTATTAAGAAAACTAAAAACAAAGAGAAGGAAATGAAGTTAGAGGGGGAGAGTATGGTCCCAGGGATCTCTCTGAGGTAAGAAGGACAAGGATTCGGGGGGCCCAGAGCCACGTGAAAGATTGGGAGATCACATCCCTAATTTCTTTAATTTTTACTTGCATGCATTCTCCCACGTGACACTAGGGGGTTTGGGGGTGGGGGCACGTGACGACGCGGCTCAGTGTGCGCCGCACCCGTTGCAAGCGGCACCCGATCCCGC